>CAUYPO010051428.1:0-26824 GCA_963574435.1 Cheirogaleus major | reverse complement strand
TTTTAAAATATCATTTTGTATAGTACAGACCTGATTATGGCAAATATTCTCAGCTCACATTACCAGAATAATTTCCAAATAAGTACTGCGTTTAAATTTTTAGGATAAAAGTTCACTCAGGACCCTCTTTTTTTTTTTTTTTTTTTTTACTTATTCATTTATTTATTTATTTCAGCATGTTATGGGGTTACAAATGTTAAGGTTACGTATATTGCCCATGCCCCCCTCCCCCCTCGAGTCAGAGCTTCAAGCATGACCATCCCCCAAAAGTTGCACATCTCACTCATTATGTTTGTATATTCCCATCCCCTCCTCCCCCTTCCCACCTGCCCGCTACCTGATAAATGTTATTCCTATGTGTCTACTTAGGTGTTGATCCGTTAATACCAATTTGTTGGTGAGTACACGTGGACCCTCTTTTTGATAATTGTACTCTAGGAGACAGGCAGAATTAAATTACTCTTTTTTTCCCACAGTGTCAAGGAGAAACAGAATGGCATTCATAAGCTTTATCATAAAAAATTTGATTACATACTATATGCAGGAAGTATGCTGGGCATTTAAAAATATAATCCTGTTGAATTTAGAGCTTTTGTTATACATACTATTTTTCTAGTAGTTATTGTTATCTCATAATCTTTTATAAGAAATGCTAATTTTGTTGCTTGTTTTTCAGCTATATATAGAGAAAAATATTTTAACTTTCAATTGCTGATAGCTCTGAAAACTATCTTTTCCATTTTTATTTTTATAAACAAACTTTATTTTTAAGGTAATAACATTCATTGCATTTGTCATACGTAAATGAGCAAATATACACAATTACAGTTTTTTAAAAAAATCTAATACATGGGGCTCGCAGTGAATTTTTCAGCTTCTTGCACCTAACTATGTTTATTAAAATTGTCAAACAAGGAATGCTATTAAAAGATCTAGCATTATATTATTCACAAAGGCTAATGGTTAAATTTTCTTAGCTCTTGTTTAGTTATTTTGTTATAAAATGTAGAACTGCAAAAATAAACATTTATTTGTAGTCATAATAACTACCAGGTTCTACCATAGTGTCTAATCAAGTATATAATTAACTAAAATAACAAGTTCATAAATATGTATTTACAGCACGATTTTTGCTAGATAGAAGCTGTTAAAGTGCAAAGCCCCATGATGTTGCAAATAGTGAAATATGAAATATCTTTTGGCACTTTTAACCTCTATTAAGAAAAAGAAGTAAAAATGCAAAATATTAATGCACTTATGAAATTTTTCTTTCTACCAAAAATAGATTTCTATGTTCAATTAAAAAAGTAGACATTTTATTTTCAATAGTTCTTTATCTTTTAGTTCTAAGGAATTTCAGATTATGTATATATTTAATAGATAAAATCAGTAGAATTTTCTAGTAGGTCAGATACAGGCTGTGAAAGAAAGAAAGGCATTGTGAATGCATCAAAGGTTTTTAAATAAGCAACTGTGAGGTTGGAATTGCCATCAACTGAGATGACAGAGACAGTGGGTGGTGCATATTTCTGTGTGGAATAGAGAGGAAATGAGAAGTTAAAAATGAGCCATTGTGAAATTAGTAATCTTTATATGGAGAGATTGTAGAGAGGTCTGGTTTAGAGATACAAATCTGAAGTTATTGACCCACACCTGACACTTAAAGAATAATACTTGAAGATAACCAAAGTAAGGTGAATAGAAGAGAAGATCAAGAATTGAACACTAAAGCAAAGAGTAGTGCAAGGGATTAGTGAGGTAGAAAAATGTGGTAGCCTAGAAGCAAATTGAAGCAATGCTGTGTTAAAATGAGGAGGTAGTTAACAACTCTGTCAAATGCTGTGATTGGTTAAATACCATGAGAGCTAAGAATTGAATAATTGGTTTATCAATATAGCGGTCATTTTTCCACGTGAAATTTATGTACTCATTAAAAAATTTGTATTTTATTGTGGGATAAGAACACTTAACATTAAGTCAATCCTCTTAACACATTTTCAAGTGTACAGTACAGTGTTGTTGATTATAGGTCCAATGCTTTATAACAGCGGTCCCCAACCTTTCTGGCATCAGGGGCCAGTTTCACGGAAGACAATTTTTCCACAGACTGGTGGGGGAGGATGGTTTAGGGATGATTCAAGTGCATTACATTTATTGCATGGTCAAATCTCTCTGCTAATAATAACCTGTATTTGCAGCTGATCTGCGGCACTAGCACCATCATCTCAGCTCCACCTCAGATCATCAGGCATTAGATTCTCATAAGGTGCACATAACCTAGATCCCTCCCATGCACAGTTTATAGTAGGGTTCGGGCTCCTATGAGAATCTAATGGTGCCACTGATCTGACAGGAGGCAGGGTTTATGTGGTGATATGAGCAATGGGGAACAGCTGTAAATACAGATGAAGCTTCCCTTGCTTGCCTGCCATTCACCTCCTGTTGCTCTGCCCTGTGCCTAACAGGCCATGGACCAGTACTAGTCTACAGCCTGGGGGTTGGGGACCATAGCTTTATATCATATCTCTAGACATTATTTATCTTACTTAACTGATATGCTATGCATATTGATTAGTATCTTTCCCCTTCCCTCACCCAGCCCCTAGCACTGTTAGATTTGATGAATTTTACTAATTTAGATGCTTCATATAAGTGGAATCATAGAGTATTTGTCTTTGTGTGACTGGCTGATTTAACTTGGCATAATGCCCAAAATGTTCATTCATTGTTGTTTATTACAGAATTTCATTTTTTTAAAAGGCTTAATAATATTACATTGTACACACATGCACACACACACACCACATTTTCTTTACCAATCATCTGTCCATGGGGATATAGTTTCTTCCCACATCTTGGCTATTCTGAATAGTGCTGCAATAGCATGGGTGTGAAAATATCTCTTTAAAATCTTGATTTAAATTCTTCTGGATAAATATCTACGAGTAGGATTACTGGACCATATTGCATTTCTAAATTTAATTTTTTTAGAAACCTTCATACCATTTTCCATAATGGGTGCACCATTTTACATTCCCACCAACAGTGTGTAAGGGTTCCTAATTTTCTAATTCTTTGTCTTTTTATTTTTATGATAGCCATCATAATAGGTGTGAGGGGACATCTAATTATTGATGTGGCATGCATTTCCCTAAGGATTGGTGATATTGAGCTTTTTTTTATTATTATTTTGGTGGCCATTTCTATATTTTCTTTGGAGAAATGTTTTTGCAAGTCCTTAACCTCATCAGGTTATTGGGTTGTTTTGTTTCATTTTGCTTTGCAACTGAATTATAGAATTATTTCTATAATTTAGAGATTAATCTCTTATTAGATATATGGTTTGCAAATTATTCTCGCATTCTGTAAATCGACTTTTTACACTATTTATTGTTTTCTGTGCAGACACCTTTTAGTTTAACATAGTCCTTCTTATTTATTTTTTTAGGTTGCCTGTGATTTTACTATCATATCTCTGAAACTTTTGCTAAAACCAATGTCATAAGCCTTTTCCCTCCATATTTTTTTCTAGTAGTTTTATGGTTTCAAACTTTACATTTGTATCTTTAATGTATTTTTAGTTAACTTTTTTATCCATTAAGCCAGCCTAGGGCTTTAGAGTGGAGAATTCAGATCGTTAATGTTGAGTGATAGTATCGATATGTTGGTTGCTGTTCTGTTCATCATTTTGGGTAGTACATTATTGCTTTGTTTTCCCTCTTGTGCTATTGTTTTATGGGAGCTATGAGCTTTAGCTTTTGGGTGATTTTACACTGGTGGATATCTATTGTGCTGATCCATGTATCATGCAGTTCTGAATATTTCCTGTAGCATAGGTCTGGTCATGACAATTTCCCTCAATGTTTGCTTTTCTGGAAAAGTCTTTATTTTACCATCAATTATGAAACTTACTTTTTAAGGATACAAAATTATAGGCTGGCACAGTTATTCTGTTTAAGAAGACTGAGAAAGAGGCCTTGATTCCATCTGGCTATAAGGTCTCCACTGAGAAGTCTGTGGATAGCCTGATGGGCTTTCCTTTGAAGTTTAGTGGTTGTTTTAGTCTTATTGCTTGTAGAATTTTCTCATTCATTTTTGCTTGGGCCTGGTTGATTACCATTTGCCTTTGAGATGTCCTGTTTGCTATGATTCTTCCTAGTGTTTGATGATCATCTTGTATCTGGATGTCTGAATCTCTGATGATACCAAGGAAGTTTTCCTCAACAATTCCCTTGAATAGATTTTACATACTTTTGCTCTTTTTTCTTCTCCCTCAGGCATACCTATAATTCATAAATTAGCTTGCTTCTCATAATCCCATATTTCTCTAAGTGATTTTTCAGTCTTCTTTATTCCTTTTTTCTGCATGTTTGATTGACCAGGTCAGTTTGAAAGCCTTGTCTTCAAGCTTTGAGATTCTTTGTTCTGCTTAGTCTAGCCTCTTGTCAAAGCTTTCTGCTGTAGTTTATAATTCCCTAATGACTCTCATTTCTTTAAGTTCTGTTTTATCCTTTCTTATATTATCTATCTCTTTAGTGAATCTTTTAAATTTATATCCTGAAATATGTTTTTGCCTTCTTTGTGTTGGTTTTCCACTTTTTCTTCTATTCCATTGATATTATTTGCCATCTATATTCTGAATTTCATTTCTGAAATTTTAACAATTTCCTTTTCATCGGGGTCCATTCCTGTGGATCTATTGTGATCCTTAGAGGGTATCACTTTGTTTTTCATATTGTCAGAATTCTTTGATCGGTTTCTTCTCATTGAAACCTCTTCTCTCTGATCATGCAGAGATGTTTGCAGTGTTTGTTGTCCTTTGCTGGGAACTGTCTTACTTAGTGAGAAGAAGGAGAGGTCCCTAGTTTGCACTTTTGTGTCCTACTCCAGAGGGTTGCCTTGGCAAGAGAGCAGCAGATACACTAAGAGCCTGCAATGCAACTGTTCTCTTGTGTCATTCTATACCCCTGTGGTTGTCACATTCCTAGCTAATCTTCAGGAGTATTCATATAGAGTTTTGATTGGTCCCCAGGCCACTATTGGAAGCTCAGGAAGGGGCATTGGTGAATCTGTCTCCACAGAGGCTGGTGGTCTGGGAGTTTCCTCTGCTTGGGCCTCTCTGCACTGTTAGAAGTGGTGGCTTGGTAAGACTATTTATGTGGTGGCCCCACAAGTCAGGACTGTGAACATTTGCTCTTCTTAGTTCCATGGGCAGCATCATGTGGAGATGGGGGAGTGCCATTTCAGAAGAGTGTCTTTGTGGCTATGGCAATCTGTGAGGGGCAGTGCCATGATGGCTGTGGAGTGTAGGGCATGGTTGAGTTTGATGATATATATGGTGTGCTATGTTTCTGAGCTTGCAGGACCACTGGGGTGCATGGGGTGTGAAACTACAGCAGGTGAATGGATGGTGGGATCTTGACTGGCACCTGGTTGGGTCATGGGACCATGACAGGCCCTTGGGCAGGTCAGAGGGTGTTGCCTTGTATTGAATCTGCAGATAACTTTGGGTAGTATAAATATTTTAACAATATTAAGTCTTCAAATCCATGAACACAAAATGCTTTTCTTTCTTTCTTTTTTTGTCTTCATTGAATCTTTTCCTCATTATTTTGTACTTTTCAGTGTACAAGTCTTTCATCTCCTTGGTTAAGTTTATTCCTAAATATTTTACTCTCATTGGTGCTATTGTAAATGTGATTTTCTTAATTTCCCTCTTAGATGGCTCTTTGCTATTGTAGAGAAATGCAACGGTTTTTTGAATGTTTAATCATATCTTGCAACTTTACTGAATTTATTTATTCATTCTACAATTTTTTAGTGGAGAGTTTCAGGTTTTCTATTCATAACTTCATGTCATTTGCCAACAGGGACAATTTTACTTCTTTCTTTTTCTTGCTCTGTCTCAAACTTCAAGTACTATGTTGAGTAAAAATTGTGAGAAAGAACATCTACCTGTTTTTTGATATTAGAGTAAAGCTTTCAATTATTCACCATTGAGTATATTAGCTGTGGGTTTTTCAGATATTTCTCTTATTATGTTGAGATAATTTCCATATATTCCTACTTTGCAAAGAGTTTTTATTATGAAAGAGTGTTGAATTTTGTTAATTTTTTTCTGCATCTATTGAGATGATAATGGGATTTTTATCCTTCTTTCTGTTCCTCTATTGTATCATATTTATTGATTTGTGTATGTTAAACAATCTTACATGTCAGTAATAATTGCACTTGGTCACAGTGTTCAATACTTTTTAACATATGTTAACATATGTTGTATTTAGTTTTTTAGTGTATTAATGATGAGTTTTGCATCTGTATTTATCAAGGATACTGACTTGTAGTTTTATTTATTGTGGTATTTTTTTCTGGCTTTGGTTTCAAGTTAATGTTGATCTCACAAAATAAATTTCAAAGTGTTTCCTCCTTTTCGATTTTTTGGAAAAGTGTGAGAAGGATCACAATGAATTATTCCACTGTGAGCTGAGAATATGCATGATATCATTTCAATTTTGTTGAATTTGTTGATCCATGTTTTGTGACATAAAATATAATCCATATTGCTGAATGTTCCATGAGCTGATGAGTAGAATGCATATTCAGTAGTTTGGGGTAAAATGTTCTGTGAATGTCTGTTAGACTTATTTCTTCTAGAGTACAAGTTAAGTCCACTGTTTCTTTATTTTCTGTTTGGATGATCTGTCCAGTTCAACACTTCAACACTGGTGTGTTGAAGTCTCCAGCAATAATGCTGCTGCTGTTTATCTCTCTATTTAGATATACTAGGAGTTGTTTTACGAATCTGGGCCCTCCTGTGTTAGTTAAGAGCATACATATTTAGGATTGTTATATCTTCTTGTTGAATTATTCCCTTTACCATTATATAATTATCACATTTGTCTTTTTTTTTTTTTTACTATTGTTGATTTAAAGTTAATTTTATCTGATACAGAAATGGTTACACCTGCTTTCTTTTGGTTTCCAGTTGCATGGAGTATTTTTTTTCATCATTTCACCTTAGTCTGTAAGAGTCCTTGTGTATTACATGTGTTTGTTAGATTCAGCAGATACTTGGGCTGTATTTTTTTAATCCATTCAGCCAGCCTATGTCTCTTAAGTGAGGAATTCAAATGATTCACATTGCTTGATAGAATTGATATGTGGAATGCTGTTCTGTTCATCCAGTTGGGTAGTGCTTTATTGCTCTGTTTTACCTTTTGTACTATTATTTTGTATGAGCTCTAGGCTTTAGGTTTTGGGTGATTTTACTCTAGTTGGTGACCATTGTGCTGCTTGATGTATAATGCAATTTGGAGTATTTCTTGCAGTGCAGATCTGTTTTTGATAAATTCCCTCAGTGTTTGCTTGTCTGGGAAAGTCTTTATTTCTCTTTCATTTATGAAACTTACTTTTGCAGGATACAGAATTCTAGGTTGTCAGTTATTCTGTTTAAGAAGACTGAAGATGGGGCCCCAATCCCTTCTGGCTCATAAGGTCTCAGTTGAGAAGTCTGCAGTTAGCTTGATGGCTTTCCTTTGTAAGTTACTTGATGTTTTCATCTATGGCTCAAAGGTGTTCCTCCTTCTTTGACCCGTCTGATGACTATATCTTGGTAATTACTTCTTTTTATGTATCTCCCAGATATTTATTTACCTTCTTGTACCTAGATGTCTGTATCTCTACCAAGAACAGGTAAGTTTTCCTTAATTATTCCCTCACATACTTTTTCTAGCCCTGTGCATTTTCTTCCTCTCCCTCTTTGATGCCTATGATTATTATATTTGGGTGTTTTACATAATTCCATATCTCTTTTAGGCTTTATTCATTTTTCTTAATTCTTTGTTCATTATTTTTGATTGATTGTTTTATTTTAAAAGAGTTGTCTTCAAGCTGTAAGATTATTTCTTCTGCCTGGTCTAATCTATTCTTAAAACTTTTCACTGTGTTTTGTATTTCCTTAAATAAATTTTTCATTTCCTGAAGCTCTATTTGTTATTTTTTTTCAATATATGAATCTCTTTAGTGAATTTTTCACTCATTTCTTGTATTATTTTTGTTTTCTTTGGGTTGGTTTTCCATTTTCCCTTGGATTTCATTGAGCTTACTTATAATCCATAGCTTGAATTCCTTTTCTTTTATTTCAGTATCTTCATTTTGGTTGATATCCATTGGTAGTTAGCTAGTGTTCTTGTTCTCTTTTTGGGGTGTATTTTCACCCTGATTCTTCATACTTCTGGAGTTCTTTTGCTTTTTCCTTCTCATCTGGAGCAGGCATTGCTTCTTATTTTTGGATATTCTTTTGTTTAGATAGAGTTTTTTCCCCTTCCCTCACTCATATGTTTGTATTTCTTGCATTTGTTGGGTAAGAATCTTTGGCTTTGCTTATGGGTGCTTTGATTACAATCTATATTCTGGATGGATGCCCTGGTTATAGATATCCTTAGTATGGTGATTTTCTCAGTTGCTAGTTATTTTGTAGGCTGTAGGAGTGGTGAGGTATGTGAGTGGGCAGATTTCCTGTCTTTTTGATGATGGGGACGGAAGTCTTTGAAATTCTTTCTCTTTTTTCAGCCTTGTGGACTTCCTAACAGCATGTCCATCTAGGTATTTTCTTTGGGGAATTTAATCCATTTAAATGTAATTATTGGTAGAAAAGGATTTCTTATTTCCATTTTTTAAATTGTCTTCCACTTGTCTTTGAGTTCTTGTGAAAGTGTGTGTATTGTGTGTGCATTCTCATCATGTCTTCCATTGTGTTTTGTTGATTTTTTTATTGATATGTTTTGATTCCTTTCCCTTTTTCTTAGATGTAACTTCCATAGGTATTTTTTGGTTACATAGGTCATACATAAAATATTTTTTAGTCATACAGTCTACTTTAAGCTTATAACAACTTAAATTCAAGCACATACAAAAACCCTACACTTTAACTTCCACCTCTCGCAATCTATGTTATTGTTATCAAAATATACATGTATTTATATCATGCATCTTTTAACATTTTTAATTATTGGTATTTTTAATACTTTTGTTTTCTAATTTTTATATTAGAAATGAGGGTGACTTACCTATCACCATTACCGTAATACAATATTTCTATTTTCTGTACACTTATCTTTATTAATGTCTTATACTTTCTTATGCTATTGTGTTGCTGTTTAATGTCTTTTCACTTCAAATGGAAGAATTCCATTTAGCATCTTTTGTAGGAAAACCTTAGTGCTAATAAACACTCAGTTTTCATTTTCTGGGAAGGTATTTATTTGTCCTTCATTTGTGAGGTACAGTTTTGCTGGGTGTAGTATGCTTGGTTGTCAGCTTTTTCTCTTTTATTATTTCAAGTATATCATCCCACTCCCTTTTGATCTGCAAGGTTTTTGCTGAAATATCTGCTTGTAATTTTATTAGGGCTCCCTTGATACATGAAAAGTCAATTTTTTTCTTATTGCTTTAAATTCCCTCTTTGCCTTTAATTCTTTTGTCAAAGTGTGTCTCTGTTGACATAATCTGTCTTGACATGGGTTTCTTTGGATTTATGTTTTTCAATGTTCGTTAGGACTCTTGCATCTGGATGTTCATTTCCTTCCCCAGTTTTGGAAAATTTTCAGGCATTATTCCTTTGAATAAGATTTCTTGTATTTTTTCTCCCTCTTCTTCTTCTAGACTCCCATAATGCATATGTTGGTCCATGTGATAATGTCCCCTCAGTTCTTTTTACTTTCTTCACTATTTTTTATTCTTTTTCCTTTTTACTCATCTGACTGAATTATTTCTAATAACTTGTTTTAGTATTTGCTCATTTTTTCTTCTCCTTGATCTTGTCTTCTTTTGAGCCACTCCAGTAAATTATTTACTTCTGTTATCTTTTTCAGTTTTATAATTTCTATTTGGTACTTTTTAATATTTTTATTTCTTCCTTGAATTTCTCACTTTGGTTATGCATTGTTCTCTTGGCCTCAGTGAATATCTTCATAACAATTATTTTGAATTCTCTCTCTGGTAAATCATATTACTCTATTTCATTAGGATTTTTTTAATGAAGATTTATCTTGTTTGTTTGGAACACCTCAACTTGATTTTCCATTTTTATTCACTGCCTGTGTTGGTGTTTTCACAATAGGCTAAGTAGGAGAATCTTCCATTCTTCATAGATCAGCCATGTACAGGAGAAGACCCACACCAATAGACCCAGCAAAATATGCTAGGGATATATACCAACTCTTTTCCTTTCCATGGTAAGAGCTGGGATTTTTCATCCTCTGTGCTAAGTTAGGGGAAAGGGCTAGCATTTACCAGCCTAAGCCATAGTCTCTATTCTCCCCAAGAGCCTCAGACCTCCAAGACTAGAAAGACAGATGCCATATCTCTTGAAAATTCCAGAGAAGTTGTGGCACTGGAGGCACAGATCAACTTTTTCTTCCCAGAGAGAAGCTGAGATATGAAATTGTTTTGTCTGCTTGCTCTGTGCTGATCAGATTAGAGAAGCTATGGCATCTACCAACCCAAGTCACCATCTTTGTTCTCCCCCAGGTGGCTAGACTGTGCTGAACTGTCAGAACACCAAGATTAGAAAGAGATAAGTCAGTCCTCTGGAAAGACCCCTCAAAAAGTTAGAGACTTGTATACATGAACCAACTCTTTCTCCTCTCTGAGAAAACCTGGGATATAAGGGTCTTTTCTTGATCATATGATGGTGTACTGGGTAGAGAGATTCTGCTAAGAGGGTTTCCTGAATTGGCCTACTGATTTAGGAGAGTCTAGTTTGCATTTGCCTAGGGTGCAAGAGAGCCTTTCAATTAATTTCCGGATTTCTCATACAGAAAATTTATCTGTGAAATTTTGCTTAACTGGTATGTTTTTGGCAGAAAGGAGGGTCCACATTTTTCTACTTTGCCATCGTATTGATGTCATTCTTCTGAAGTTTATTTTTTAATTGATAATTAATGTGAGGTAGAGATCAATCTAGAAGGATCAATTTCAAATTTCATTTAAAGATAATCTACAGATTGATAGATATAAATGTAAATATATGTATATGTACATACATATGCCTTTGTTCATTGACTGCAATGTACAACAAATGTGACAAATTTTTAAAATTGTCATTTATCTAAATGTTGTACTTTTAAAAAGCTATATATATCCTTCATATTTTATCACAAAATTAGTAAATACTAGGTATAAAATTTTGATCAGTCCTGTATGAATTTTTATCCCATATTATCAAATACTTTATGAACAATAAATTTGAAAATCACTTAATATTATATTTGTGCCCTGTGTGTGCAGCATATACAACTTGTCTACATTAAAATGTACATTGTTGATATTTTTTTTCACTTTTAAGTCTCAATGTGTACTTGAAACTTATGACAAGTCAAGCTTTTACATGGATGTAGGTCAATAAGAATCAATCATAGAGAAGGAAAAAAAGAAAAACTTCAAATGAAGTTATGAAGGAAGTGTGAAATGAAGGAAGGAAGAAATTATTTAGCTACAAATCTAAGGATTGATTAAAAGAATTATTGCCTGAAAGATAAAGAATAGATCATTAATAAAATTCTTAATTGAAATACAGTAGAATATCCTTTTTTTGTTACATACTTTTTGAATATGCACTGATTCAATTTACTACCACCACAGACAAATGTATCCTTAATTTTTTTTGTAAGGACAGGAAATAAATCTATTACAATAAAAATGCATAAAATAAGAGCCAGAAAATGAATATTAATAGAATTGCTCAAGTTCAAATGAAAACTGGTTTCTGTGTCTCAGGGTCATCCAATATGTCACTTGTAGTCCTAAAAACATTTAAACATCTTTTTAAATTCTAAATATTTATGCTTCTGTAAAATAAGTAACTGTGTTACTTTTAAAATAATAAAATGGTTCTTATTTTTGATATAATTCTTTAGAGTATTGGCATGCGTTCTAAACCTACTGATCATGTGTTTAAGAACAATTGGAAGAGTCCTATATTGTTAAAGGAAATAATGAGAAACATTGCCTCTTTCCTTCAGTTTTTTTAAAAATTTATTTCAAGAAAATATGAGAGTACAAACATCTTGGTTGCATTTTATATCTTTGCCTCTCCCTAGCAAGGGTTAGAGGTATGCCCTTCCCCTCCACAATGCTCACCAGATCCCTCAGATGTGGGTCTGCCCCTGCTATAGGGGCTTCTTTATCTCTGCTTGTAGACGTGCTTAGTTTTTAGGTCTCCATGAAGAGCTTCAGTGTGACTTCAATGCAGATGATGTTCTATTTTCCCCTCTACCCACCATAGTCTGTCTCCTCTTCTGAAATCAACCCAGTATTTCCAGTTATTTCTAGAATGTTTCCATATACATATTCTATTTGTATGTCACATTCAACAGACACCTGAAAATCACAATATTCCACTCAAACAGGCTCAAAATGTGAGAGCTGTATCTGCCTTTTTATACTCTCTTTCCTTTTATAGCCAATCAGTTGTTATTTCTACAAGATTTATCTGTTATGATTTTAGCTTCTATCCCATCTTTTCCATTTTTCAGAGCTACTGCACTGGCTCAGATTTATGTAGTGTCTTACTTATATTAACTTCTCCTCCTGGCTTTATACTTTCAAACTAACCAACATTTTATTGTAAAATTAATCTTTTGAAAGCATTCTTTTTATTATACCTTGCGCTTAATCATTTTTCTTTTTTGGTTGTTACTGTTACCCACAGAATAAATTCTAAACTCCGTATCAGGTAATTAGAACTCTCTAACTTTCCATCCCTATATCTCTGAAATTTATCAAGGCAATGTTAAGAATTTCTGTCTATTCTACCTTCCAAATATTAAAGGTATCCTCAGAGTTCTTATGGAACTCAACTCTTCCCACTTTTACATTTTATAAGTATAGAAATCCCTCAATTTAAATTTGTATTTTCCTCTCTCTGATTTTCTCAAGTAAGTTCCCATCCTATATTTTTCTAACTTACAACATTCTTGATGAATTTCTTTCTCCTTTTTTGTAATTTTCTAAAAGCAAAATATAGTGGTGATAGATTTCAACCTTGTATAGAAGTATAAAAAGAAAAGCTTAAAAATGGAATAGATACTTGGCAGTGTTAAGTGTGGGTTGGACTACTATCTGGCAGGGATCTTTGAGAACTGGGGAAAAGAAGGTGGTTGAACTAAACAACTTTTAAACTATCTTTTGACTTTAATATTTAGTGGTTCTAAAATTATACTTTTAATAGTCTTTTAGTTTATACTATTTCTCTTCAAATGATTTGCACGCAATACTAGATATTCAATGTTATTTACTAGAAGATTTCATTTACTTTGAATTCACTTTCCCATCCCTGAAATTATTTCTTTTTATTAGCCTTATTCCTCGGCTCTTATTATAAAGGTTTGACCATTCATTTTCTAAGGCCTACTGCCTGAGCTGCTCCCTAAAGTTAACATCATTTTGAACAGACACAAAAAATTTGAAGTAGAGAAATGTAATATTTCTGCCCAATCCAACTCATATATTGTGGAATCAAGACTACTTTCCAAAGAATTTTAAGTACTGTTTTTCATCATTTTAAAGCAAGAATCACAAACCTTTTGTACATGCTATATTAAAATCATACTTCTGCCTCAAACATATCTAGAAGACGGCAGGAGTGAATGCAGAGACCTGCATGTGGTAAGGTTCTATCACAGCCTTACTTCATTTTCCATTAAAATATATAATGAAATGCACAAAAAAATTGACATTTAAAACTAATAATAAAACTATTGCTATTATCCAAAAAAAATTTCTGCAAGACTAATAGAACTTAATCGAAAGAAACAATTTTTTGTTCACCCATTTTGGCATATTTGAGTAAGAATAAGGGCCTGCCTGCCTCTCTAAATCTTTTGTTTAGACTCAGAAGGATAAGTTCTGAGACACTTTGTAAGACTGAGGTTTTCAAAACAATCAAGACATATGATTCTGACTCATCCATCTCCTCCAACAGTATATCTTCCTCAACAACCATTCAAAAGCTACAATTCCTAGAAACCACATAAGCAAGACTTGGAGGATACCTATCATTAAGTATTGCATCCCCTTGACATGCTTTCTGGAAAGAAGGTATTTTATACCAGAAAGGGAGTGCCTATCTGGAGGGTCTTAGGAGTAGTACAGCAGTTTTGCCCACAATTCGTCTATACATGCATTAAAGCAATAGTAGGTAGAAAAGGACATTCCAAGACAGACCTATAGAGATGATTAGATGAAATTGTATTAGAGTTTGAACATAGAATTAAAAACTATAAATCAACCTGCTATTTTGCTTTAGACATGATAAAATAATTTTACCGGGTAGACAGAGAAGAGATCAAAGGCTATCCAAAGAGAGGGGCTATTATATAATTTTAGGTCTTTATAGGTAGACCTTGTCTCCTTCAAGGATGGATAGAATGGTATGATGTGGTACTATTGAAATTAGACAAATTTGGATGAAAATTCCAGATTTTCTATTTACTTGTGTAATTTTTGAGGAATTTTGGAGATATGTATAGCATTTGGTACATATATGACATTTAAAATTTGAGCTATTATAATAATTACTGTTATTTAAGAATAATTTAAAATAAAATAAAACAACTTCACAGGACCAATGGAATAATTTTGCAAAAACAACAACAACAAAAAAGAGAACATTATTCTATTTACTTAGAGAAAGAACAAATTGTCAGAAATGGTTTACTGCAGTGAGTATAAATTTAAAAAAAAATGATTTGTCATACTTAGTGTGTTCTAAGTAAATATGAACTCTAGTGAAAAAGGAACATAACCAGAGAATAGGATCAGATAAAGAGAAATATGAGAGAGAAATGTATATGAAGGAGTTGAAAAAACCTATAATGGAATTTGAAATATAATAAAAATTGAAATATACATTAGAGACCACTAACAGATAACTGAAATGGAAGATAATAAAATAAGTGATGTGGAGGTTAAACTTGAAATTTTTCTCTGGATTTTGAGAATAAAATTTTAAAAACTGAAATAATGTGAAAAAATAGCAATTGATATGAAGAACTGTTCTAAAATGGCTTCTAAATGATTTAGAGGAAGTTTGAATTATATTACAGGTTAACAATATGCTCACCCCTTGATATGTAAAGGGATTCAGGGTAGAAGGTGAGCAGGGAATGTTGGGTAAGTTTTAGACAGTATCAAAGAAGAAAATGCCATCAACTAACTGTTTCCCTTGTTTTTTCTTCTGGTTCTATGGCATAACGAGTTCACGGTTTCAAAATTCTTCCCTTTAAAAGAGAAGAGGCTTATAACATATCTTTAGTCGATCATTATTTTATGATAGTGAAAACTTGTGAAGAATTCTTTCCTGAGAGTGTTGAAGGCTTAGATGAAGTCATTGCATTATCTGAACAGGAAGGTGTACCAAACGCAAGAGTCTCAGCCTGTGCCAAAGATCAAATCCTTTAATGGTTCTATGCTATCTTTCTTTTAAATATTAGAGCAAGGTCAGTTTCGGACTCGTCTTTTCCCCTAAAATGGTTACATGAAGACTTCTATCTTACTGGCTCATTTACTCTTAAGTTTCACTCATGCCATCTTCAGTATTGGTTTATTGTTCTATCTTATCTACAAGACAGTACAAAGGAACCATTCTGTGGCTAAGGATTTTAGTATCTTATTGTTGTGCTTTGATGTTTGTAAATTTATTGTAGTCTGATTTATCAATGCCTTCCTTTAGAGTTTTTTTGATATTCTATTTAAGAAATCTATCCAAAGTCATAAAGATAATCACCTATATTATCCTTTGAAAGCTTGTTATTTTGTTTGATCAATTTTAGCTATACAGTCTACTAGAAAATATGTTTTTTGTGATGCTGAAGGTAACAGGGGCTTTTGCTTCCGTATGGATAAATTGCCCAGCATTACTTACTGAAAACATCATTCCCCAAATCCAACAGTTTCCACACACTACCAACACGTTTTTCATTACATCCCAATGCTATTATAACTTAAATCAAGTGTAAATATATGCACAAACCTGACTTTGTTCTCTTTACTCTGTTAAATTGATCTGTTTGTCTTTCCTTGAACCATTACTATATTTTCTAATTACTTTAGCTGAGTAATAAATCTTGGTATGTGAGAGAAAATTTCTCTTTTTTAAAGCTTTGAAATATTATTTGATTAAAATACCCAAGGTAATAGTGAACTTCAGGTAAACATTATAGCCTGATCTTAAATATATTTTACTAAATAAGATAAAATAAGATATGAGTCTGGATCTGTTATTGAGCACACTGTTACTAGTAGTGCAAAGAAAGTTAGATGAAAAAATTAGGAGGTGGCAAGGGGTGACCTGTCAAAGGGCAATTTCAGCTGTTTGGGTGACCTTCATTTTCTCTTTTCTTACCAGTCTAGGAGTAAGAACCAAATCAGTTTCTTAATTTGTCATTGCCCATACCTGCTTATGTACCACCTCAGACATCCTCAGATATCTAGACCAATTAACTACCAGTCCGATGGAGACACCCTAGAGGTTCCCAAGAATAGGTCTGTTTATCCTCTTCCTCTCTGGTCTTCTTATTACAAGATAATCTCTGAGGTGGTGAAGCCACTATTGTTCAACCTGCATTTGAAAGTCCATCTTTACATATGTGAAATTATTTTAAATATGGAATCATAAATCTTTAATTTCCCTTTCAATTTCAAGATCCTTTGTTTCCATGATTCTATGTCATGAATAGGATTATACTGAAACTATGATTCTCAAGACTACACTGCACTTAGCAATAACAGAGCATGAAGAGAAAGTTCCGTAGAACTTCAAAACCTTAATTTATCAGAATGGATCAATAAAGTCTTCAATTGCCTCCATAAACTTTGAAGTTGTAAGCGATCTGTATCTTCTCTATGTCCTTGATTCATGTTTTGAATGACAATGGTCTGAGAAGACAAGATACTTTTGTTCTTGAATTAAACAAAACATGTTCCAGTCAATTGTTTCTCAATCTGGTTGATGTTATTTAAACAGGAGATAAATTTAAAAAAAATTTCTTCACTCGGAGAAAATTACAATTCTATTTTGAAGAAGAAGGAGCCGAGTTAAGTAGTCCATTAAGCTGTACTCCTCCTCCTCCTCTTTTTCTCTTTTTTAAAAAAGAAAAATGTTTTACCCACACTATGTATGGCCTATGACTTCAAACTGTCTTTGACTGATTGGATGCCTAACGTCTATGACAGTTATTAAACAATGGCATTCTCTCCATAGCAGTAGTCAAAGTTGTCTATAAGCCTAAAAAATAAAAGAAGAGGAAAAAATATATCAAATGTCTGAATCTAGAGTGAAAGTAACTGCTTTCTGTATGTTGATTTTTTGTCCTGTAATTTTACTTAATTTGTTTATTAGTTTAACAGATTTTTTTGTATGTAGAGTTTTTAGGGTTTTCTACACTTAGAATCATGTGATCTGTAAACAAGGATAATTTTGCTTCTTCCTTTCCGTTTTAGAAGACTTTTATTTTCTTCTTTGCTTGTTCATGCCAGTAATTACATTATTATGTTGAATGAAAGTGATAAAAATGGGCATTCTTGTCTTGTAAGGGATCTTAAAGGAAAAGCTTTCAGTTTTTTCCATTTGATTATGATGTTGGCTGTGGGTTTTCATAAATGGCCTTTATTGTGTTGAGTTAATGTACTTCTATACCTTTTTGTTAAGAGCTTTTATCAAGAATGGATACAAAATTGTCAAATATTTTTCTGCGTCTTTTGAGATCATCATGTGCTTTTTATATTTCATTCTTTTAATGTGGTGTATCACACTGATTGATTTGCATATGTCAAACCAGCCTTGCATCCCAGGGATAAACCCCACCTGATTATGATATACCTTCTTTTTGATGTCTTGTTAATTCACTTGGCTAGCATTTTATTGAGGATTTTTACATCCATGTTCATCAAAGATATTGGCCCACGGTTTTTGTTTTTTTTCTTATGGAATGAATCTTTCTCTAGCTTTGGTATCAGGGTGATGCTGGCCTTACAAAAGGTGTTTTGAAATATTCCCTTTACTTCTACTTGTTGGAAGAGTTTAAGAAGGGTTAGTATAATTATTCTTTGAATGTTTGATAGAATTCAGCCATGAAGTCATCTGATACAAAAGTTTAATATTCAAAATACGTAAAGAACAGACAAAACTCAATAGCAACCCCCCAATAGTCCAATTAAGAATGAGAAAAGGACTTGAATAGATATTTCTCAAAAATATACAAATGGCCAATAGGTATACAACATCAACATCATTAATTATCAGGGCAATGCAAATTAAAACCACAATGAGATAGTCTCCATGCCTGTTAGGATAGCTGTTATCAAAAAGACAAGAGATAGCAAATATTGGTGAGGGTGTGGAAAAAGGGAACACTTGTATGCTACTGGGAATGTAAATTGGTACAGTTTTACTGAGGACAGTTTAGAGGTTCATCAAAGAATTTAAAATGAAATTACTCTATGATTCAGCAATTCCACTTCTGGGTATATACCCAAAGGAAATAAAATCATTACCTCAAAAGGATATTTATATTCCCATCTGCATTGCAGTGTTATTCACAACAGCCAAGATATGGAAACAATTTTAGTGTCCATCCATGGTTGAATGAATAAAAAAGTGCTATAATACTGCCAAAAATTTATACCGTTAATCTTTCTCCTAGGCTTCCTCAAAGGGACCTATGGCCTTTTACCAGGGTGATTGTAAAAAAAAAAAAGTGCTATATATATATACACACACACACACAATAAAATATGAAATATTATTCAACAACATGGATGAACCTGAGAACAAAGAGTACAAAGCTGCAGTAATGTAAGATGAATGTCTAGAGAGCTAATGTATAGCTTTATGACTATAGTTAATAATACTACATTACATACTGGAAATTTGCTAACAGAGTAGATTTCAAGTGCTCTCACCACACAAACACACACACACACATACACACTTGTTTATAGTAATCACTTCACCAGGTATATGTAGATCAAAACGTGTTGTACTCTTTAAATATATATAATTTTTCTTTAAAAACACTTTTACATGCATAAATATATCGAAAATCACTTAGTAGTATGCTGAACTATACTGAGAATTTTCAAGTAACAGGATCCATTGAATGGTGCCCAACTAAAAATCAAATCATCAATTTTATGTGAATGATAATAAGCAAGCCTCCTATTTTCATTATACTAAGCAAATTTAGACTTATATATTTATCTAATATAAAGTTTAAAAGTAAATATGTAGTTACACTATACTTATAAAGAATAACACAATATTTAACATTAATATGGTGGACTCCTGAAATATTATGGAGATCTTGTCTGTCATGATTACAAGCCTACAAACACACGTTACATACAGAGTTAGAGAAATATGCATGCTTTAAGATAGCTTCAGCATATTTGCAAACAATGCAATGTGTTTTCCCAGTAAATGTTAATAGCAAGTGGCCAACCTGGTATAAAGGAGTCAGAACTGTTAGAAAAATCCAAAGAAACAGTATCTAGTCTGTATATTTCTGCTAAAGCAAAAATAACTTTGCAAATTGTGGCTACTTTTCATTAGGCATTCCCATAAATTGCAATTTTACTGCTCATAGATTGTCTTTAATAATTTTGGAACACAAAACTTAGCGACACGTTTTAGCTCATTCAATTCTTCTCTAATTTCTTTAAGTAAACTAAAAGGTGACATTTACATGTACATGACATCAAACTTAACAGACTTAGACATGTTATCACATATAGAAAAGAATTATCATCGTTAATGATACCTTGAAATAGATGTAGAAAACAATATATAAGCACTGGTTGGTGGCTGCTGAATAGAAGCTTTCTGAAGAAAAATCTAAAACAAAGTTGTAAGAGATAGAAATAGGACTTAACATGTAACCTGAACATTTGTACCCCCATTATATGCTGAAATAAAAAAAAAATTAAAAAATGAAGAAATAGAACTTAACCTAACACATAGAATATAAAACAATCTAACATGTAATATCCAGTAGAAATGTTCAATTTAAGTCTGATATAGTAACTTTATGCCATATTCAATATATTTCTCGATGTCAAAATATGTGGTGCATTTCTTTATTGAAGGCTAGTGTGATTAGTGTTCTCCCACACTACCAATCATAACATAGCAAGTTAACTATTCCAGACAAGAAGATATATGTTATTTGAAGATACTAAATTCGATCCATCATTATAATGACTCAATATACTGTGATATTTGAAATTCACCAACTTTACAGTCTTGGAATGCCTCTTTTGCATAAACTTCTTTCACTTTCTTTTTTCCATTCTAAACAACCACTCATCTTTAAGATGCTCTGTCAGGCAAACTACAGATATGTCTTTGTATATTGTGTTCTAGAAAATTTACTATAAAAAGCACTTCATAGTTAAAAATTTTAATGTTGTGACACAATCTGACAATAGCCATTGGCTCTAAAACTTAAGTAAGCAACACTCTCAATTCGTGACATGATGAGGGGAATAAAAAAAGTTGTCCGAGGGAAAAAATCTATGTCAGATTTAATGTGAGGTTCTAGCATCTGATCAGTTTTCATAAATGTACCGATAGGAAGGTTTTAAACCATTGTTTTATTTATTACACTAGCATCATTACATCATAACTTCATATAAAAACAACAAATATGTTTACAATTTCAGTTCTTTAGTTCAGATGAAAATGCTTTTAACATTGTCAGTATTGCCTTTATTTGATTAACTTTTGAGGTCATTAAATTTAGTAAACTATAAATTAAAATATATTAATCATAATAGAATTTTGCATAATAGTACCGCTGGCGACAATGAAAATACTCTTTCTTATCTTTCCCCTGTTCCCCATCTACAGCATTATTGCCCCCTGTGTAATAATAAGAGGCAGCACTATGTTGTATTCTTGACTCTGCAGTCTAGAATACTTCATATGATGATTTACGCGTGTTGGTGAAGACCAGGATGTTCTTGTATGGAAATTTAACTATTATAACCTATTTTAAAGTAAAAGATCACCTTAATGTTTTCAAAAGATGGGACTGAATATTTTCCTTAGCAATTGGATTCATATCTGGATGCAGTAGATAAACCATCTTCAAAACAGAGTTTATTTTCCTGTAGACATGTAAGAAACAAATTTCTTAAAGATAGGAAAATTATTTAAGTAAAATAAAGATATCCATATGTATTAATATAAAATATATTTATAAGTATGATTTTATTCATATATCAAAGATTATATGATATCTCAGAAATTAAAATGATGGGATAAAAACAGTGACTATAATAAAGTGATAATATGTGTGAGCATTGTTGACCAATAAGTTATTTTTTATCTATATATATGATTTTCACAATATGTTTATTCTTTATTCAACTTGATTGTGTACTATGGGCAAAAACTGATGTACATAACTGGGAAAAAAAGAGAGAGATGTGATTTTTGTCTCCCTTGATTTGTCTTATGACAGACATATTTTGAAAAGCATGCGATGGTGTTTACCTAGTTGCAATGTATGTAAATGCTATGAACTAAACATATAGGATGCTACAGAATCTATAATGTAGGCTCTAACCTATTATTTAAAAATATTAAAGCAAATATTAATATTTTATAATACTTTTCCATTTATATCATGCCTGTGAATATTATAATAGATATTTCCAAACATTTCTGAATTGCTTAATTTTGCTTTTATTGGTCATCTGTTTTTGTGAGAGCCTTACAATTACACATACTAATTAATGTGTTTGCTGTTTGATACATGGACAACTCTGATGAATATTTTAAAATTATTCTTAAATTATTTTATATTAAATACAAGTGAGTTTTTAAAAAATAAATTTGGCAGGTTTACAGCTTTGCTGTGAACTCTTACAAAAGAGATTTTTATAATTAAAGTGCTGACACAATGAATGCTATAAAAGCATGAACAGCCTTGCTATAAAAATGCTTATGATTACTTTGGCTTCTTTTCCAGAGCTTGTGCTACAGAACTGCTACAGTAGGAGCAGTTGTGCTTGCTGATAATGGTGTGCCTTACGTAGGATCCTTATCTGCTCATCAGATGCTATTTTTACATTATTGCTGAAACTTTTTCCTCCTTTACTTAAAGTGGCATTCGCTTTATATTTCCATTCCAGGAAGATAGCTTATAATGAGCAATCTCAATTAAGCTGAATTTCAAGATGTCCAACTTTTCAATAAAATAATAAATTGGATTTGACTGCAACAGACTTTGACATGTGCCATCATGCCCTATCAAACCAAAGTCATTTTACCACATACTTGTAATCCACTTGGAGTTTGGATGAAAAATTTACCAATACATTTTCAGGAAATTAAGAAATGTTTGAAATAAAGCAGTTATGTGATGGTTCTACTGAAACACATTCTACTGTCCCTGTAGCTTGATGAGACAATAACAAGCATGGATTTAAGAGGTTTTCAGAGAGTATGTGGCTCTAATGTGAGGAGACCAGAGGTTTTCAGGGAGTAAGGTGGCTTAATGTGAGTAAAGCCTGATAGCCTAGACTGAATTGAGAAAACAATTCTGGATTTCTAGAAGTCAAGTAATTTTCACCTCCAAAATATTAGCAATAAACAGCTTGCTAACTTAGTCTCAGTTGTAAAGTGTATTGACTAGAAATGGCAGTGTTTATTGACCAACTAATTTTAAGGGACTATTTCTTTGATATGAACTTACATTAGTCAATACTATTCAGTTCTAGGATTCTGTTTTTTTTTTCTTTTTCTTATTTTCTAGAATGTATCAGTCATTGTTATTGAGTTTTCTGCAAACCAAATATGAAGATGTTGTATATATATAAATGTATAGAAATATGATGTTATATATCAGCCTGAAAGTATTCAGACAGTGAGTATGTTGGGGACCAGGAAGAGGTATGAGTCTGAAAACAAGGTTGTTAATTGAAACTCTATGCTAGGAAAAACTATATATGCAAACTGGCATTTACACCAGGCAAAATACCCCAATGAACTCGGTGGGGTTGGGTGGGGGACTTGGGAGAATTAGGGCAGTTAGTGTTACTGCTACACCTCAGAGTAAAATCTTCTAATTCTGTTAATTAGGGTCCCCCCAGCATAATGTATGTCTAGCCACCTACTCATCCTAATGTAAAGCCATCCACCTACATATGTGCAGAGCTCCATCAATGTTCCTATCCTCTCTTTTTAAACTATGTGTGAAAAGGCAAATCATTAGATATCTCAGAAATGGATGAAAAACATTACTTTACCACACAGGAAAACTGGCCCACAAAAAATTGAGCTAGTGTAAGAAAGAGTAGAGTTTTAAACATGCATGCATGCATTCACATACATGTACACAGATATCTTCTGGAATTCTGTGAGGTATTTGATAAGATTATGCATCTAAAAATAGATAATATCATAATATATATGATGCAAAACTTAGTAAAATACTTGGAAGGTAAAACCAAAGTAATGTTTCAGAAGATAGAGTAAAATAGAGTGATAAAATTTGAGCAAAACTTATAATTTAGAGGGTTTTTTTGGTAATACTAGATGTAAAGCTAATTTGATAAAAATCTAAATTTGAAAATAATTGGACCAACTTCTTAGCAGTTAGTAGAGCAGTAAAGAACAAAAAGAATAATCTTTAAAAAAATTTTTTTCATGCACATTTCATCAGTTAGCTGATTTTCTCCAACCATTGATAATTTCTCAGTATTAGCAGTGAAGTATGACATAGATCTATCAAATTAAATGTTGATAAGCTATTTAAAATTTCACATTTTGAAATGATTTTTTCATTATATGCTCATAAAGTTATTTAAAGATACTCTTTATTCACCAAAATAGTGTTAAAATATCTCTAAATTCTTCATATGGAATAAGAGAGGGAGTCTTCTAGATCATGGGTCAGCAAATTACATTTGCAGACCAAATCCAGCCTACTGCCTGTTTTTGCAGACAGAATTTTATTAGAACACAGCATATACATTAATTTACATAAATAGCATATGCATTCATTTACATAATAGGCATATTGTCTATTGCCACTTTTGTGCTACACTGGCAGAGTTTAGTGGTTGCAGAAGAGGCTGCATAGTCTGAAAAGCTGAAAATACTTATTACCTGGCCCTTTTTAGAGAAAATGTTTGTCAATCCCTGATCTAGATATGTGGTTCTCAAAGAGTTGTCCCCATAACAGTAACATTAGCATTACCTAGGAACTTCTTAGAGATACAAATTCATAGGCCCCACACGGAACTGCAGTGTCAGAACTTTTGGAGGTAGGGCCCAGCAGTCTGTTTTAACTAGTCTTCCAGTGATTCTAATGCACATTCAAGTTTGAGAATCACTGCCTGTGGCAAAGGTTGGTAACTTGGCCTGTAGGCTAAATCTGGCCCACCTTCTGGTTTTTGTATGCCTCCAACCTAAGAATGGTTTTTACATTATTTTATTGTTGAAAAAATAAATCAGAAGGAGAGTAATATTTTATAACTTTTCCAAATTATATGAAATTCAGATTTCATTGTGCATAAGATTTAATCAGAACACAGCCATATTCACTTGCTTATGTGTTGTCTGTGACTACCTTCACACTACCGTGACAGAATTGAGTAGTCATAACAGATATCATGGGCATACAGAGCCTAATATATATTTGCTATCTGGCATTTCATAATTAAATTTGCCTACTCCTGACTTAAATCATTATCAAAGTGTATTTTATAGTACCATTGAATTAGAAAAATTAGAAGCCTTAGGAAGTAGAAATTTACACATTAGGGGAACTGCTTCCTCCAAGATGCTATCAAGTGTTAGTGTGGAGTCAAATCTACAGACACGTGGGAAATGCCAACGCCAAGGCTCTGTATTCATTAGGGTTCATAGGCTGCTAGAAGAACTGGGAAGGAACAAATTAGGTGGAGAAAAATAATAAGTAAGCAAATAAAAAGTAAGCAAAAAAAAAAAAAAAAAGAAAGAAAGAAAAAATAGCAATACCAGCAGGAATTAAAACCTATCACTTTTAATATGAAGTTCTAAAGAGTGGAAGGTTATAGCAGGTGTGAAATCTTGATCTTTACTTCACTTTATTTTCTTGCTTCATCCACAAAGCCTATTAGGTGGCCAGTTAAACATTCTCAAAACATATTTGAAAGATATTTCTAATGTTGGGAGGGTCATGCATAAAGAATTAGTTTTTAAAAGACGTGGATTTTAAAAAGTCAAAAGCTAGAAACTAAAGAACAAATGCTGTGAATTCCCCCTACCTCATCAGATTCAAACTAATAAAACCTTTTTGATAATATTTCAGAGTATTTGAACTCTCAAGTATTGAAATTCTTGAGAATTTCACATGCATCCTTGGCTCATCTTGCACTTGCATGGTTGCTATGGGTGACCCAGAAATGAAACCAATCACGGCACTGTAATTTAAAACTAAAACAGCTGGCAAAAATCTTTCCTATCAAAGCATGTTGTCGTAGAAGTAAATGAAAAGGTCAGGAAACTTTTCATTTGCTTCTGTGATAACATGGACTACTTGAACTAAGGAACATATTAATGTTTCCTCTGAAGCTTTCTATTATGTGTCAGGAGCCCCATTCCAGGATATCACACTGGAAGTGATAGAAAAAGACAGATGATAGAATGAAACAGTTGGTCCTAACACAAAATAATCAGGCATCTTTATATTTCCACTTTACATTATAACAGGAAACCTGATTAGATTCTGTGGTTTTACCTAAAAATAAACCTGGCTCAGGAAGAAGTTTTTTTCTATATGAACTGATTCTTATTATAAAAGAATTTTTTTTAAAGGCACAAGCACATCTTCACAGAATACACTTTGTACTTCTCATATTAAAATCCAATAAGCTCCAGAAGAGAGTTTCCACATATTATCTCAGATGCTTAAACTATGACAGCAATAAATTATTTTCTTAGAAGAGAAATCTCCATTTGAAATTCTTGATTATGACGTATTACAAAAAAAAGGTAAAAATGAAATTTTACTATTAAAAACATTGAAAAACTTTAAATTTAAAATCAGATTACTGATTCTACTAACAAAACCCTCTTCACAGAGTATGAAATAGAAACTAAAATTCATAGAAAAGACTAGAATGTAATCTTAGACTCTACCTGAAAGTAGCTTCTAAATCAATGGTGTTTTGATTAGTTATGTGTTTTTGCTAGCTAAGAGGAAATAGTCAGTATTGTAATTTTAAAAATGTCATAAGGAATTCTGGAGAAATAAGATTAATACACTGAATGTCAGATAAATTTAAAGTATAATGTGAGATTTATATAAAAACCTAAGATGTAAATGTACTAGACAAAAATGTGTGTGAAAACCTGGAAAATCAGGGAATGGGAAGCCTTTTTAATTAAGACTCAAAATTCAGAAGTCATATATATCCAATAAAGTGCTAATAACCAGAATCTACAAAAAATTCAAGTAAATCAGCAAGAAAAAAATCAAATAATCTCATTAAAAAACGGACCAAAGACATGAACAGAAGCTTTCCAAAAGAATATGCACTAATGACCAATAAATATATGAAATAATGCTCAATGTCACTAATCATCAGAGAAATGCAAATCAAAACCACAATGAGATATCACCTAACCACAGTGAGAATGGCTTTTATTAAAAAGTCTCAAAATAATAGATGCTGGTGTGGATGTGGAGAGAAAGTAACACTTTATACACTGTTGGTGGGACTGCAAACTAGTGCAACCTCTAAAATAATGTGGAGATTCCTCAAAGAACTA
>CAUYPO010051427.1:0-15817 GCA_963574435.1 Cheirogaleus major | reverse complement strand
TGTGTGTGTGTTTGTGTGTGTGTATATATATAAAAATACATGTGTATATGTATATTTCAAAATCATATAGATATATATACACACACGTTGTATTGTGTGTATGTTGTGTTCTATTTCTCAGGAGAACTCTCTAATACAGGTAGTTAGGGCCTACTTCCCAGTTATTAACCATTAATCGGTTGGGCTCATTCTACACTAGCTAGGTCATCGCTGATATCACAGTTTGGCCAGACAACTGAAGAGTAGGAGAGAAATCCCATTCTAAGACCATTTTCCTGAATGACAGAGGCTTTACGTCCACATCAATTAGAAATACTTAGGTAAATTAAGATCTCCAAGGAGAGGCTAAAGAGAATACTTGTCCCAAGCAAGACCATGCTTGAACACACTACGTGCATCCAGTTTAAAGACTTTCGACATAACAGATGACGTCAGATCAGACAGAGACGTTGAGGCCAATAAGGACTGACAAAAGCCCCTAAACTAATATAAACTAAGTCATTGAGGGAGGTAGCAATTAGTTTTTGCTGTGTAACAAACTGCCGCAAATTGTAGGGACTTAAGTTTTTTCTTATTCTTGTCCAGCCTGTGGGTTCGTTGAGCAGTTCTGCAGGCAGCCATGGGGGTGGTGGGGTACTCTTTGTTTGTCACAGGCTATTTACTCAAACGTCTGGTAGTTGATGCTAAATGTCCATGGGTGTCATTCGAGCCCTTGGGGTGACTAGGCCACAGCATTTAAATTCCAAGGACTGTGTGAGGTTTTGCTCTCTAGCATTCAGTGTTTGCATGCAAAGGACAAAATATCATCTAAATCCCAGGCACACATTGTTTCATGCCAAGACATCTGATGGGGAAGGAGCAGAGGTCTCTTCTGGTTCTTAGGGCTATGGATTTAAAATAAATCAGGCAACACAGTCTGCTCCTTTGTATTTAGTAAATTATTCATAATGGCAATTCACTGGAAAATAAGGGCTGCTCAGTGCGCCCACAGACTTGGGCATAAGAATAAAAAAGGCTTGTGTAGATCTATCAGGGAAACGGCATGCTAATCCAAGTGCCGTCGTCTTTCAGCCTGATGGCAGTTTATCCATAAATCCTTTTCCAGTTTCACGGAGAAGGTTTCAGGAAATGAATCCAGGACTCTCATGCAAAGGGCAAGGCACAAATTCCCCCCGACCCCAAATCTAGCATGAAACTCCAAGCTACCGTTCCTGCTTAATCATTCATACCATCTGCCCTGAGTTATTATCCAACAAAGGTCATTCTTCTAACAACAGGTCCTGGGGTTCCAGAACACACGCTTTCTCTCAGCGCCGGCCTCTCTGGGCACGCACTCTGTCGAGACGGCAACACCACACACCCCCTGAACGGCAGTCTGCGCCAAGCAAACGTTCGCCCCGAGCGCTTCAGACGTTTGACAGGCGGCAGCATGATAGGTTATGGGACGTGTTCCCACAGGAGCCTGTGTGAATCGGCTGCAGCCAGACTCATCCGGTGACAAGTGACAGACAGCAGGTATTGCAGGGAGGTCAGGTGGGCTGCCAGGCCCAGGGCCCATTGCTCCCCAGAGCACATCAATGAGGGACAGGAGTAGGCAGGACCCGGCCAGCAGCCACCTAGTTGGCTTCCACAGGTCACAGGGAGGCCCAGGAGCTAGTGGGAGCCCAGGTTCCTGGTGCGGTTCTGACACAGCGAGAGCAGAGGAAGGCGAAATGAGGGCTTCGCTCTTTAAAGGAACCTAGATTGTGTAATAAATGCATCTCTTACTTCTTGCCTTTCATCCCCAAATGAAAAGAGTTGAGATGGATCCCCTGTCTGAAAGGAAACTCTTCCCTTGCTCTGCTGACACCAACAAACCCCAGTCACTGCCTGGGTTTGTGGAACTTCTCAGCCCAGAGGCACCCGGGAGGGAAAGGGTGGAGACACGCCTCCTTCCAGCTGAGGCCTCTGCAGTGTGGGGGGACGGGAGTCTCCCAGGAAGGGAAAGCCGTGTCCGGTCCCTCCCTCCTGCAGCCTGCTTGGCAACATGATGTGGGGAGAAAGGGGGTCATGGCTCAGACGCTGGGGACAAACTTGCTTAGAAACTCAGCAATACTAGGACTGGACTTGGTCCCCAAATTGATTAAGCCACACGTTCTTCTGCCAGCTCTCTGATTCTCACCACTGTCAAAGACTCCTCTTGGCACAGCTATGGGCAATTCCTAACTCTTTTCTAACATAGACCAAGAAAACTGAAAGAACCAGATTGAAATGGCACATACACACACAAACATACACACACACATAGACATACACAAAACATACACATATGCACACATGCACACACATACATAAACATACACAAACATACACACATACACAAAAACATACACATACACAAACACACACATGCACACACACATACACAAAAACATACACATACACAAACACACACATGTACACACACATACACAAAAACATACACATACACAAGCACACACATACATAAACACACACAAATATATACACATACATACACATACACAAACATACACAGACGCCATACACAGAAATACAGCTAAAACCCCTTTGTGATCCCAACCCAGCAATATAAATTGTTCAGAACCTGGCTCAAAAGAGAGAGAAAGAGGGAGATGGAGAGACAGAGACAGAGAAAGACAGAGAGAGAGAGACAGGGAGAGACAGAGAGAGAATAAGTAGAAAGGTCTGAACAGGTTGATTTACTCAGCAGTCATGGATTTCAAAGCAACCTCTTAACCTTCCAGACTGCTGTCAAAGCGCTGACACCGCATATGATTTCAGACCTAAAACAGAGCTCTGTTCTTCTTTATCAGACTTTGGCCCTAAAGGCAATTTTGTCACCTCCCAGTCCCATAATAAATTTAATGGGCTGTTGAATTACGCCCCCTTGCCTGGGGCCTTGGCAAGCGTAGCTGTCTATAAACTGTAGAAAGATAAAATGCTGACTTTTTGGCCTTAGACAAACTTCAGATTCCATCGTGATTGACTGGACAAATGAAAAAGGCGCGAGATTAGGCAGTGCAAGTTCTTAGGGTTCTCTCCCCACGAGAGCGCCATCTGACAGAACTAATCTTCAACCCCCAAAGCTCAAGTTCCTACCAGATTCTTAATCTGGTCAACCCCTGGGCTTGGCAGAAGAAGACATGAGCGATGACTATGGCCCAGGACTGACCTCCACCTCCCTAGGAGACAGCTCCTCCTTCCCCATCGCGGCTTCTCTCTCCATCTTTCTAGGTGGGACGGGAGTAGCTTTAGCTTCTAGACCTGGAAATTCAGGGCCACACCCCATCTGCCAGCGGTCCTCTCTATACCCACATGCATGCACCCCTCTCCCCCAAGCCCAGACCACCCCCCACCTGCACTGCAGTACCCCAGAGAGAGCTCAGCTTTAGGAGGTGAGTGGGGCTGTCCTGACCAAGCTGTTTGATGGACCCAAAGAGAAGGACCAGTGAAATCTTTCTCAACCCATTGTTGGTCCTGAAGGAATCGACGACACAATCAATATTGTCATACGGCCACTCTATCCTCCATTTGGAGATTCCTCCGAAACAGTTTTTGTTATTCATCTGTTTAAAAACCTTTTTTATTTGCAAGTTTATTACATTCTAGGTACACTAAATCCTTTTAGTATTCAGAAGGATCAGGAGATGGGGTCAGATATGCAACTTTAATTTTCAAATTCTGATGTATCACCAGGGGAGCCTGCCTCTAATAACCTTAACAATACTGATTTAGACAGTCTAAAATTGGGAACTAGAAACTGCTTTTTTATGAGCATCCGAGGAGATTCCAAGCTAGGTGGTCTAAGTAACACAGCTTTGGCTAATAGTTGATCATCTGTGGCTAACCCATTTTCACAGAATTATAATGTTTTAAAAATGGACCCACGGCAGGAACCCTAACAGAAGTATAGTTGACCCTCGAACAACATGCATTTGAACTACACGGGTCCACCTATGCGTGGATATTTTAAAATAGAAGTGGCACCAAGTGCGCCTGCCCCTCCTGCCTGCCCTTCCACCTCCTCTACCTCTTCTGACTCTGCCACCCCAAGACAGCAAGACCAACCCCTCCTCTTCCTCCTCCTCCTCCTCCTCCTCAGCCTATTCGACCCCGAGACAGTGAGGATGAAGACCTTCATGATGATCCACGTCCACTGAATGAATAGGAAATACATTTCCTTATGATTTTCTTAATAGCATTTTTCTTTCTCACGGTATATAATATATATATATATATACAACGTGCAAAATATGTGTTAATCAACTGCTTATGCTATCAATAAGGCTTTCAGTCAACAATACGCTATTTATGTTTTGGGGGATCCAAAAGTTCAAGGGTCAACTGTATAATTTAAAGTGGATTTGAGGCCAACCATCTGAGCATTCTGTTCCATTATGCTGCTCTGAAAGCTTAGACTTTCCACAGTGCAGAATACCAAGTGACAGTTTCCTGTGGACCCTCGCGTGCCACGGCCCCACAACATACCTGGTGTTCATCTGGAAGACCCCGAGGGAGGCTGGTAGGAGGCCCGAGTGACCGGCTTGACACAACTCAGGTCATTGTGCCAATAGTAGGAGTCTCATCTCACTTTCATGGCCACTCAGCCATACCCATCCTAGAGACAGTCTGCCTTCACCTGCTCCTGCCCTTGCAGACATCCTTGGCTCACAAAGAAACTGCTGGAACATTCAGGCAAGAACATTATGGACTGACTGTTTGCAGTCTTTGTTGACTTAGAGCAAGTGGAAGGTGGGAGATACAATGAACAGAGCCAGGCAGGCCATGCTGAGAACAGAGAAAGCCTGTGTTTGTTTAATCCGTTTGAGTCACTGCCTGCACAATATGCTGTACATAGGTGGGAATTTGCATTAAACCATCACCCATTTCAGCAAACACTGTGTCAAGGGTCTGTGCTCACCTGAGAACTAACACGGAGTGATTATGTTATCATTTTAGGCATCTCTGCAAAAAACCTGGCTGCAGCCACTCAAAAGAGAAATCATACACATGTTCCCACTGGCACGACAGGCCTGTGTTGGGATCTGTATGCACTGGAGGAGCAAGAGCAATAAATATGTAAGGCAGAATTTCATGTCTTGCCCCCATGGCAGATCCCAGAATGACCAGTGACCACCACTGGGCCGTCATGACCAGCAGTACCCAACCTCAGTGCTGAAAATCGGAGGCCATCCTGTGTTATTAACACCTCCAGTTAAAACCATCAAGGTTGGTGACAGGAAAAACAAGATAAAGAACAGGTCCCTCCTCACGTTGAAGTAGGTACCAGGGAGAGAGTTTCAATGTCCTTTGTGAGTTTGGCCCATAGAAATGCCAACCGCAGAGCCTGAGTAGATGTATAGTTATGAGAGCTATAAGGAAGCTAAGAAATTACTCATTTAATTGTGTTTTTTTTATAGGTGAGTAAACTGACCCCCAATGAAGCAACTTGTACCAAGTGGACATACGTAATAATTAGTAACATAGCCGGTCAAGATTGGCTGCTGAGTGGCATCATCACCAAAGGAAGCCACATCAGCAGGCCTGTCTTTCACACATACTAAATACTTCCCCGGAAGTATTGTTTTTTAATGGAGATGGAGCAAGGATGAAGGAACAGAGCTAAACAGACACTTCAAAGAATGCAATGAGTTAATTTAGGCTTTCTGATTACAGTGAGCCCTTGGGAAGTTAAATCCCAGACACTGGATCTTCATAACTTCAGTTGCCCTTGGGAACCTGGTGCTTCTTTTCTTCCATCCGTGCCTCTGGATGGCCATTTGGAACTGTCTTCCTTGTGACTGGAACAAGTAGGAGCAACCCTTATTTCTGTAGTATGTTGGTGACATTCTCTGCAGAGGGCTCTGGCCAAGGGTGAACCAAGCTTTTGCTTCTAGGGGCTGGAAGGCGTAGAGCATCCTCCAGCCCCTGGGCAGCGAGGGCCGGCCAGGCTGATGCTCACACATGCCTCCGTGTTCTAAAATCTCCTCTCATCCAGACAATCCATTTCTTTGGCCAGGTCAACACTGATGCAACCACATAGATGTGGAGAAAATGCCCAGTGGGTTTGTGGGGTAACCATTAGGTTAGACCAGACGAGCAGCTCAGTAGGAGGCCACAGTGAGTGCATTCGCGAGGGGCGACCCAGTGAAGTCTCAGGCTGCCCACACACGCCCTGCTCCGGGCTGGCCTGGCTGTACCAGAGCGCAGTGTTCAACGCTGGGTGGAAGACTCTAAGGACACTGGGAAAACATCCCTCCTAAACACTCTGTATAAAGAACACTGCTGAGAACGGTGAAAACATACTCCTGCTCCTGATGGGAGTGACAGAAAATACCAGAGATGTTCCACGTGGAGAAGAGAAGACCTTCGAGGACGCAAAAGCAGCGTCCTAACATGTAAAGAGCTGCCAGAATAGGTTGAGATTTGTTCTTATTCTTCAGGCTCTAAAGAGCAAAACTAGGCACAGCTTTCCTCTGCATGGAAGTACAAACTTTCTAACAACAATAAAAAGCAGCCTAAATATTGAATAACATTCATAAAACATTAAGTCTTTCATCCACAGGAGTATTCAACTAGGAAATGATAAGCAAAGAAAAGTGTAGAGGGTGTTTATTCCTCTACCAAGAGTGGAACAGCAGACCTTTAAGGCTTCCGACAGCCTTAAGATTCCAGGGCTCTAAGCCTAGAGGCAGCAGAAAGACCCTTTCTGAGATTCTGCATGCGTATTTCTTTCCCACTTCCTGGGCGTTCACTTGCTTTGCCAAGTGGGCTCTTTTAGTTGGGGAAGGTGCGTAGGTGCAGAGCTAACTGGAGATCAGTGAGTACACATTCAAGAGGATTTTGTGCAAGACAGAACAAAATTCGAGAAGGTAGACAACTGCTTAGAGGGTTTGTTTCCCCTTGTTTCCCCTTGGGACACCTCTTTTTGTATGTGACTTGTCTAGTTGGCTAAGTCTTCCTGCTACAATTTCATCTTTCTTCCTCCTAGTTACCCATGGGAGGCTGCTCCGAGGGGCATGAAGACTCAAAGCATCCCTGGAAGGGCTAAACACAGGGCAAATAACTGTCAGCTCTCCACTCAGTTCACACCCTTCTCATACCTATAGCCTCAAAGAAAAAAAATCTTCCTCTTACTGTACACATTTTATTTTTACTCTCTGTTTATAGGATTTCGAAGTGTAAACTTGAAGTAATTACACTTTTGCCAAACAACTCCTCTGGAATAGGTCAGCAGGTAGCATTTGGAGAAAGAAGAGTCCCTCGTAGGCTGAACTCTACTGAACCAGAGTCAATCGAATTCCCTCTTCCTGGAAAAGAACCTGAGCCATACTAGGACCTGGAGCTGGAATTCAAAATGGAACTGGGAGCCCAGAACAGCAAGCATGTTTGCCAGCATGAAGCCACCAGAAGCTATGGGGCTGAGTTAGCTTGTTCAGACATCCAGTTCAACAATGGACTAGGAACAAAACACAAAAGTCCGGAGCAGTCAAGTCAAACTCTAACCTTAAGACATTTAAGTTTTACAAGTCTGGATGTTGCAATATTTTAACCTTATCTTACAAAAGTTTAAAAAAATTGTTTCGAAACTCCAAGTGGCCCTTCTACTATAAGAGGACACAGTGAGAAGGTGCCATCTATGAGAAAGCAGGTCCTCGCCAGGCACTGAATCTGCCATTGCCTTGATCTTGGACTGCCCAGCCTCCAGAAGTGTAAGAAATAAATTTCTGTTGTTTAGAATCTAGGGGGGAAAAAAGGAAGGGAAAGAGAGAGGGAAGGAAGAAGGAAGGAAGAAAAAAAACTCCAAGTGGCTTTCAAAAAGTCACCTCAGCAGCAAGTGTCAGAAGTGAGGCTTGAACCTGTGTCTTCCCACTCTAAAGCCAGTCATATTTCTACTACAGAGAACCTATATTCTGTAACAATCACTTATTTTGACATGCTTGCATGCTCTCCATTTCTTTGTTTTATTTACAGTTTTAGCGTGTTTCTTCTGGAAATTGTGGATGAGATTTAAGCACTGTCAGCTTTTATAGAAGAACCGCGCCATGTGGAAGCCACGGAGCTACTAGGGCTTAGAGGTTGTATTCGTTCTCTTGGGCTACCATAGCAAAGTACCACAGCCCGAGTGGCTTAAACCATAGAAACTTATTGTCTCACAGTTCTGCAGGCTGGAAGCACAAGATCAAGATATTGGCAGGGTTGGCTTCTTCTGAGCGCTGCGAAGGGAAGAGTCTGTTCCGGACCTTGCTCCTTGTCTTTGCATGGCGTTTTCCCTCTGTGCGTGTCTCTGTGTCCAAACTCCCTCCTTTCCATAAGGACACTGGTCCTATGGGATTAGGGCCCACCCTACTCCAGTATGACCTCATCTTAACTAATCATATCTACAGTGACCCTGACTCCAAATAAGGTCACTTTCTGCGATACTGGGAGTTAGAAGTCCAACATATCTTTTTCAGGAGGCACAATTCAACCCATAGCAGAAGTTATCCTAGAAATCACTATAAAATGGACATTGATAAGTCCGTGCTGGTGCCATTAACCCCCTCTTTTTGCCCAACCGGATATATTTGCTCACAAAACAAGAATGTACTTTAAACACTTCTTTAACCAAACCTGCGTTTGTGAATGAGTATGTGCACGGGCATATGCTCATAGCACAGACAAAGAAGGGGTAGCTAGCTAGGGTGACAAGAAATGACCTACCAAACTCGCACGTTTGGTGGTAAGGTTAGAGAATACCAGTTGCAATTCTCATTTTTCTGGTTTTATTCTCAAGATGCCCTCTGAGGAAGAAGAAGATGGTAATTCAGACAGAGGTGTTCACTGGAAATGCAGAAATATGTTTTGCCTTCCAGAACTGTCTGCATGTCGGGGGCTCCCTCTCCAACACAGAGGGTGATGCTTAGTACGTAGGAATGCATTATTGATGATGAAACTGTAGGTTCCTTTGAATAAATGCTACAAGAAATACTGGGAGTCGGGGGACGGTCCTCCCAGGTCTCTGGAATAATGGTGTCTGCCTGGCCACAGAAGGCGCCCACCCCACCCATAACTCCAAACAGGCTCTTGCTGACAGAGAGAGATGCTTTCCCCACCCGATTCTGCTCTGCGATTCCAGTTACACAGTCAGGCACACCCCACACACACACACCAGCCCTCTCCGATTTCCAAGGGGAAAACACTTGCAACTGTCAGAAAGATGAACTTCACTCTGTAAAGTGTGAAAAATAAATCATAGTTCTATTGAGGTTTTTATTTTTTTTTTTGAAAATATAAACAGTACAAAGCTATCATCAAGGAAGAAAATAAAACACACAAATAATGTGTGCTTTCCCCATCCCCCTCCTCCCTCATTGTTCCCCAAACGCCGGCTCAGGACACCGCCCTAATGCAGGGAGTGACCAACTCCATTCAGAGAGCCCAGACTCATTGCTTCCCGTGAGTTTCCAGGAACCTCAGGAGGACACAGTGGGGGAGGGGAAGGCAAAATGTCTGTGTTTGGCTGCTCCAATCACACCTCTCTCTGGATTTGTGCGTATTGCTAAGGTGGCGGCCCTGAAACCTTCAGGAACAGTCTAGCACGCGTGCTACCCTGGGGAGCCCATCTCTGGGGCTCAGTGGAGTCATGATGACCTACAGAAGCCACACTAGGGGCCTCTGGCCAGGTCAGAGCGGAATGTCCCGCAGCCTAGAAGCATGTTGCAAGTACGTGTGCTGGGGAGACCCCCTCCTGGGCAGTCAGTGAGGGGCTCTCTGCTCTGGCCGTAGCTTTACCAGGCCAGGGCTGAGTCTAACAGGGTCTCGAGGCAAGTCCCACAGCTACTTTGAGATGTGTGCATCTCGCTGGTAAGCCATGCCACAGTTATTAACAGCAACTTCTAACCCTAATGTCACCATGAGAAAGCCCACGTGGGCCTCGCACAGATAACAGAAGGGGGGTTGCCTGAACCCTGACCTCAGTGTGCAGGGCAAACATGAGTGTCTTTTCTCCCTTTTTTCTCTTTGTTATACTCCACTACCACAGATGCACAGCCAGAGCTCACAGGAGGGTTGGTTTAGGGGGTAGTTTCAGATTTTTTTTTTTTAATCATAAGCTACCCAATGAGACTCGGCTGAGTCAGTCTGATGCAGACAGTATCTCCAGACTGTGTGAGACCAGGCTAGAGCCCAGATTAGCAGGCCCCATAGACTCCACACCAAAGCCCTGGGAAATGCTCTCGTCCCTGGTCCCAGGGGACATGACCTCCTTTTCATTCCTGTGGTCACAAATAGACATAAGGCTATTAACCTTATTAGGCCTGAGACCACGTCTAGCTCGAGTGAGATCCACTGAGCGACACCACGGCTCTGAGATCTCCGCAGCATCAGCTGGCTGCAAATCCCAGGACGCCATTTTTCAAGGGGTCTCTCTGTGGCCATTTGTGGCAAAGGTCAAGGTCATTCCAAATAGCACCAGATACTAAAAGAAGAAGCAAATGATTGCGTGGTTGAAGCCTGGGTGCAGGTTGCAGAATAGTCCCAGGGAAGTCTCTATGTGGCATTAACCACCTTTGCCTGGTGTTGAGGAATGTGTCCGATGCCATTCGCCTGCCATTTTGCTGAGACTCAGGGCCATCGTAGGTGCCGGGTGTGAATGGGCAAGACCTCCCTATGGGGCAGAGAGCCTGGTAGCTTCTCTCAGCCCATCTCCACCTACTGGGGTGCCAACAGGGAATTAAGCTCCTACAGAAAAGTATTTGAGTGACTATTTTCTCAGTATTCCCAAGAATGGCACAAAGCTGGTACCACTGTAGAGACCTAGGAGAGAAGTTAATGCTCTAGACACCTGAGGGCGTCAGGGCTCAGTGCTCTCAGGGAACCCCATCTGAGAAGGGCAGGTCGTGTAACTTTGATTGCCAAGTTTTCTGGGCCCTGCCAGTTCTGCTCTTCAGTGACAAGAAACTGCAGAGACAACCTTCTGTCTTCCAGGCACCGGTGGGCCATGCCAGCACCCCAGCTGGGGGGTGGAAGCATACATGCGTTAAAAGACACTTGAGTTGGACCCCACGGAGACACTCCCTGTTCCAGATAAACGTCCAGCTCCCATCTGGCCAGTGAGAGACGTGCCGAGGGGAGACACTGCGCTTGGCCCAGCTTCGTGTGGGCGCTCTCTTGCTCCAGGGCATGACTGATGACTGATGCCAGGTGTGCTGTCACTTCAGCCCGCATCGCTAGTCCCGGGAGACTGCAGCTCAGTCGATGGCCAATTCTCCCCAGCAAATCTGACCCTAGCAGATGCTCAGCCTGAATAAGGACCCACTGTTCCCAAGCCAAAGCTTCAGGCTCGGGCAACACTCTGACTCAGACAGGGCTGGAAGTATCGATTTTGCGTCTTTCTGACAGTGAAGATTAGTTCTTGCGAAAGTTAATATTTCATCTCCTGGAACCCAGAGAAACAGGGAGGACAATTTAGCAGCGGTGCTACCTCTGGGTGGGAAAGAATCAAGTTAATCTATTGCTAAACCAAGGAGAGATTTGGGTCGGGGGAGGGAGAGCAAGGAAGAAGCCAAAAGATACATTCAGGGGCAAAAAAAAATGTCAAAGGGAAGATTCTGCTTGTCAGAATAAAAACGATGAGGATTATCTTTCTGCAATTTTAAAGGTCAATATTATTTCTCTAAACTACACTGGTTTCATAATGTGTGAAAGGAAAGCTGAATGTAAGCGTGGATTTATTAAGACAGGGCAGGGTAAGCCTTGCCCCTGGCAGTGCAGTTGCCGGATGAAATACAGGACACCCAGTTACATCTGAATTTCAGATAAAGAACGATTTTTCAGTGTCACCTTAAGTATGTCCCATGCAATATTGCAGACATAGTTATACTAACACTAATTGTTTATCTGAAATTCACATTTTACTGGGTGTCCTATATTGCTTTTCTTTTTGCTAAATCTGGAGACGTATCTTGACTGGGAGACTTTGTCCCACTTTGGGTGTCTACCACCGGTTTGCTGCCGCTGGAGCTGGCCTGCATTATTTAACACGTCTGTGTTTCCATTCATTCATCTGAAAAATGAAACAAGAGTACTGCCAGCTGGCCATGGGCATAGATATATCCAGGATCTGTTTTCAAAGAAGTTCAAAAAAAATATCAGCTATCAAATACGAAGTTTAAGGCCAGAGAACCATTTTTTAAAGGGAAGGGACAGTGATCTTAATGCACTGATGGATCACGTGTGACTCTCAGCGAACCACACCCCTGCCCCATGCCCTTAAGACTGACAGATCATGTGTATAGCTGGGCATGGGGGTGGGGATTAAAATAAGTTCTCATCACCAGGCAAAGCTTCTCAAAATTGCTGAGTTGTTGTGCAGTGGGACAGAGTGGTCAGTTGTCTATCTGTAGGGGACTGAGGGTCTCCAAGGAAACAAAGCTCACTCTAAAGGGAAAATAAATCAGACACAGTGAGTGTGGCTCAGCAGGAACCTTCACTTCTAGGAGGGGGAAGAGGGGCGATTCGGACAACATGGGTTTCATCCCGGGACCAGCGTCTGAGTGCTGGGGAGTGAACAACAACAGTGGTGTGACTGAACACAGAAAGTGCTACCCACCTCCACCTCCACTCCCAAGAAACCCCACTGGGGCGTAAGTAGCGTCCTCAGGACTGTTCTTACAGCAAGTGACATGAAGGGGGATGGTTTCCCGGAGCCCCCGCTGAGTTCACATGGGTGGCAGTCCATGCAGTTCAGGGGAGAACCCTTTCTCCTCTGTGTGCAACGGCCCAGATGCAGCCGGCAGGAGCCCAGGGGCCTGGCGGAGACAGGGGAGGCAGCAAACTTGCAGCCCCTAGCAGAGAAGCTGCTGTTCCCAGGGGGTGGCAGATATGCCCACTAGACAAGGCAGTGCTGCCAGAGTGTGGTGCCAGGAGTGTCCTCGAGAACAGAGTTGGCACCCAGCAGGACTGGACATGACGCCTACGTGCTAAGCACTCCGGAGGGTTCCGAGCCTGCCCTATACACAGTAGGTGCTCAGCGAGGGGATGAAGGAATGCCTGATTTGAGTGATGTTCACAAAACGAGCATTAAAAAAATCCAACTCCAAACTGAATGAGACACAGGATCGTGTATGAGGCAGATTTTTCTTTTTTTCTCTACTTTCTAAACTATGGTTAAAGAAAATGCCAGTATTTGGTTCAATTCCCATCTGGCACCTTTCTCAGCGGTAAACTGATTTCAAGTTTTTTTCTTTTTTTTTGTAAAGCCTCATCACGAAGCTTCTATAGTTAGGTATAATTCATCAAGGTTTAGAATTAGCCCAAATTTCTCTAAATCCTTCTTTATTTTTTCACACAAGGCTTCATGATTGTTGGTTTGGAACATTAAGATGCAAATGACAGAGGCAGCGTTACACATGTAAATGTGCGGGCGGTGTGGCATTCAGCGGCTCTGGAGAGGGACCACCAGCCTCTTCCTGGTTTGTTAGGATGAAAAAGGAGGAGGGCTGTGAAAAGTGGGGGAAATGCTAGGTTTGCTGCGATTCATGCTTTGTCAGTCAAGGTAAGAGAAAAACCTTTATAAGCTTTTGAAAACCTAGTCACTAATTGACAGGCAGAGACCCTGGCCGGGGGGCAAGGCAGAAGTGGCCGGGAGGAGGCGTTGGAGCCCAGAGGGTCTGTTTACAGCGAGACTTGAAACGGAGGAGGTGCGGCTGGCCTGTCTTTCCTTTCCCTTGGAGAGTGGGTGTGAGTCCTCCTAACAGTTGGCGTGTAGTTCCTCCTGAGAGAATTAGATGTGACAAAGAAGGTAAAATAGAGTAAGGACATCATGATAGAGGCCAGACAGTTCTCCAGGAAGGGACCCCCAATGTCCAGCTCCACCTCTGTCACGTCTTTGCTCCCTCTTCTCTTGTCTTCGCTCTGCTGCCTCAGCCTCCCCTCCTCACCCCTTTCTTCTCCCCTCCCCCTTCTTCTCCTTGGCTTCATCCCCCTCTTCCCCCATTCCCCCCACCATCTTCCCTCCCTCCTGCTGGCCCCTGCCCTGTCCACAGTGGGCAGCCCCTCCCCTCCGGCCTGCAGCCCTGCCCTCTGCCTCCCATCCTCATCCTCACTGCCAGAGCCACACACTGCACTCACCCCTGCCTCCCTGGCGCTGGCTTCTCCGGAATCCGCCCACCCCGGCCAGGGTGAGCAACATGTTCTTGGGCCCCAGGCCTTGGGGGAGGAGCTGTAAAGAAGGAGGAGTGTTTCCGGTTGACTGTCAGCCAAGCTCCACTGGGGAGAAACACTTCACCTCTAAAGCGCTTGACTTGCCTGACAAAAGGGCCGAAACCCTGTGGCTCTGCCCACCTGAGCCTCCTGCGAGGGAGAAGAAAGGCAAGCCTGCTCTTGTAGGGCTGCCCGGCCTGGCCGCATTGCTGGGAGCCTCTGTGGATGCAGAGGGGACCAACCAGCCTAAAGTCAGGCGCCTCTAATGGAGCGAGCTTTGGTGACAACGCAGAGTCAGTGTGGTTCAGGAAAAATGCAGGCATGGGTTCTGGGGTCACCATGTGTGGCATGGGCAAGACACCTGCTCTCCAGGGACCAGCCCCTCCTTGCAGGGCGGGGTTGAAAGCTCCCCTTTCAGCACATTGTTGGGGGGAGGGAATCGCATTGCTGTAAAGCAGGAAGAGGCACTGCGCCTCTCTGGTGGGGGAAAGTGATTTCCCTGTACCTGTTGACAAAGGGGACTTGCCAGAAGGACAGGCCTGTCCTGGGAACAGCCGTTCCTCTCCTTGCTGCCCTCTTCTCGGGGGTCCCGGGTGTTCCTGGGTCAGCTGACAGCTGCTGTTTCCTGCTGTGTCTCCCACAGGCTCTTTCTGCTCCTGGACAGTGCTGGTCCCCACAGCTGCCCGGCACACAGCTCTTCCTGGGCGTCCCTGTCCTCTCTCAGCGTTTGCACCCACCGCTGACAGCTCCCTCCCCTCGCTTGTCGGGTGTGTCTGATTCACAGCTCCAAGAGATTGCCTCTGCACGTTGTCACTGTGCCACGTGGTGGCACCCAGTCAGGAGCAAGGCCCTGGCCAAGCCAGCAACGGCAGAAGGGAGGGGTTGTGTGAGATGTGGCTGCCTGGGCCACCTGTTCGGCAGATACTGTGGGAGGCCCCTTCTCCCCAGCAGGCCTGGGGGTGGCCCGTGATTGACATCTCTACCCACAATGCGGAGGGCTGACACCAGAACCACAGAGAAGGGACGCAGCTTGCGTGGAGACCGGAGGACAGCCTGTGCCTCACTTCTGTTGCATCTTAAGTGCCACCAGGGCACGCAGCCTCTCCAAGTCCTCTGAACTGACAGAGGGGCTGAGCTAACCTATGGCATCCCTAGATGAGTGGGCTGTGGCTATTTGTGCTTTCTTGTTTGGCAATAATGTTTAACAAGGCGTTTGGGTCAGTAGTATCAATTCTAGACCATTCTAGAACTGATTAGAAGGGCTACGTTTGATTACAAACCCTCAAAAGGGTAGGCGTGGTGCCTGGAGCTCTTTTTGTGCACAGGGCTTCAAAGGGGGGAATGCTTCGTTCATCAAGGGCGCATATTGGGCACAGCCAACTTATTAGGGGACCAGGTACCATCAAGCACGAATCCCTGTGTCCTTCAGGGGCTTCTGATTGAAGGGGGGAGACAGAACATCAGGAGAATCCCTCCAAGGAAACTGCATAATATTGTATGTAGAAGTTGGAGATCTGGGGACAACGTGGGAAGGAGGCTGAGCAGCAGAGGCAGGAGAGGGAGAGAGAGAGACAGCGAGGGAGCCAACAAGGCAGCAGAGAGCTGAGCACAG
>CAUYPO010051426.1:0-17943 GCA_963574435.1 Cheirogaleus major | reverse complement strand
CCAAGAGCACCAGCGCAGTGGTCTCTTGTGCGGGCAGGGACCCCCTGCCATGCAGGAGAAAGCTTCTTATACTCCACGCACACGAACTGTTCTTGCGCTAATAACGCTCCTGCTCATTGGTTCTGCGTGCTGATCATGCATTTGCCCTTTACAGTGATTGGTGAGCCCCCCTATCCGCCATTTTTTCCCAGCATTTTATTTCACCCTGCCCCTGATTGGTTCTAACCTGTTCTGGGTCCTAGCGATAGGCTCCGGACTCAGTGCTTTTCCTCTGCATCTTGTTTCAACCCATAATGCCCTGCGGTCAGCTGTGATCAGCAAGCAAACAACAGACAGAAGCTAGAAAACAACCGTTAGCCTAACAGCCCAGTATCTTACATAACTGTTATTCTGTGCCTGTCCCGTCATTGTATTTTGGAAGGAGATAACTTGTCTTCTAGTTTCACAGGTCTACAGATGGAGAGGAATTTTGTCCCAGGATGGATCATACTCAGAGTCTCACCCATACCTTGTTTAGATGATTTAGATTATGAGATTTGAGACTTTTGAGTTATGATATTTAGATGAGAATTTGTACATAAGTTGATATTGTAATGGGTCCAGACTTTTGGGGATTTTGGGATGGGGTGAATATATTTTGCTTGTGGGATAGATGTGAATTTTTTAGGGGGGGATGCAGAGGGCAGACTTTAGTAGGCTGAATAATTGCTGTTAAAGATATCTAGGTCCTAATCCTTGGAACCTGTGAATGTTACCTCATATGACAAAAGGGACTTTGCAGATTCTTAAATTAAGGATCTTGTGTTGGGGAGATTATCCTGGATTATCCAGGTGGAACCTAAATGTAATCACAAATGTCCTTATAAGTGGGAAGCAGAGGGAGATTTGACACAGAAGAGGAAAAGGTGATTTGATGATGGAAGCAGAGATTGGAATGACATATTTGAAGATCGAGGAAGGGACCACATACCAAAGAATATTAGAAATTGGAGCCCCTACAAATTGAAAACGGCAAGGAACAGATTCTCCCCTCAGAGACTCCAGAGGAATCAGCCCTGCCAATACCTTGACTTTAGCTCAGTGAAACCAATTTCAGACATGTGGCCTCTAGAACTATAAGATGGATAAATGCCTCTAGCCCCATTGAGGGACTCCTCAGGGCACAGGATCCTGGGGTGGGTAAAGCATCTTAAGTCAGCTGAATGCTAGGCCTGTGTCATATCTATAAGGATACTTAGGCTACCCCAACTAGAGGATAAGAGGATAAGAGTATAAATTTGTGATAATTTGTTTTAAGCCATGAAATTTGTGGTAATGTGACACAGCAGTCAATACATTGACCTTTAAATTAATTTGGGACTAACCTATAATTTACAATGTTCGATTGTGCCATCTAGGAATACAGTAAGCTCTTCTACTTATTTGACTCTTTGATTATATTTCTCTCAGAAAAGTGTTACAATTTTATTTAAACAGGTTTTGCAAATTTTATGATAATATTACTATGTATCCTATAATAAATGGAATTATTTTAAATACTTTTTTTTTTAAAAGGGAAAGCTATTTTTGAATTTTTTTGAAGGATCAGGAAGAGTAAAGCAAGTGATAGTTTGTCTGTTGAAAATGTCTTTTGTTGTTCTTTTCTCCAGAGTAGACATTTTAATAAAATAAAGTCTCTTTGGGATCAGGTGTCATGTTTTATATTTTATTTGTTCTTCAAAAAGTTTTAGCACACTTTTAGGAGCATGCTGAATGCCCCAAAGTGATGTGCTAGTTCAGTGTTATCTTTCTGAAATTCAATGAAAGCAACCACAACAAATCTCCTACACACAGTCTTTATAAAGCTCTGAATATATAATGGTACATTACAAACAGTTGAGCATATTTTTTGGTTTTTGTCTTATGATTATGTGATATACTGTCCATTCTTTCAGATGCAAGGCTGGCTCTGAAAAAATATATCACAAAGGTCTCTTTAGCCATTACTGACACAGAAAAGGGACCAGGGAAGCTCCTTAAGGAAGACAAGGTAGTGTATTTGTGATTATTGTTTGTTCTGAAGTCTTCTGAGAATTTTAATCTTACATTTTAGTTTCTACACTATTGCTCTAGAGGTAGGTGGTGGTCCTTACTTCTCCTCTTCTTCCTCCCCCCCCTTCCTTCTTTATGAGCTACTGATAAAGGATAGACTGATCAAAATTAAATGAGATAATATTTAAGAGTATCACAGAGATGTACTAAGTATCATATCCAACAACATGGATGAATCTTAGAAATGAAGTATTGAGTGAAAAAAATCATCAAAGACTACATAGATTTTTTATAAAGCTCAAAAACAAGCAAAATCAAACTGTATTGTTTAGGGATGACTACATGGGGAGTAAAACTATTAAAAAAGCAAAGCAAAGGAATAAGCACAGATCACAGTTGTCTCTTGGAGTCAAGCAGGGGATATGATAGGGTAGGGACACAGAAGTTGTGTTAGTAGTACTGGTAGTGTTCAGGTTCTTCTGTTGAGTACTGGGGTCCACTGATATCCATTTCATTATTTTGTTTCAAAACTTAGATATACATTATATATTTTAGTATATATATATGTACATATACATTTTTTTGACGTATCAAATTTTCCAGAATGGAAAAAAGATACACAGATGTAAAGATAGCTAATTGTAAAGCCAGCTTGCCACATATCCAAGCACTATATCTAAGTACTGCCTGTGGACAAGTTTATTGTTTTGAATGTACATTAAAAAATACTCAAGGTATTAGAAATGTGTTTTGGTTTTAAATTACTTCATACATTTCTGTGTAGGATGCCCTGTGAATGTCTTGTAACTTATAATTTAAATGAAAAAGAATTGGGTATTAGTAAAATTGTAAGACATCACCAAGTCTGAGAACTTGATAAGTTACACGTTGCACTTGTGTCTTGCAAAATACTGTACAAAATCTCTTGTGAAACAAACAAAATAGAGGCAAAATTCTATTAGAAAAGCTACTGGAGTTATTAGTTCTGTAAAACAAAAATTTCCTGGCACAAGGAAATAGTACTCTATCAAAATAGTTGCTAGAAGTCTTTTAATTTCAATTTTTAAAATTTTGTTATTAGAACTAGAAAATATTATGTACATATAGTAATAGCTAGGAAAAATTTGAAATGTCTAAAGCTAACTTAATAGTTTTCCCTTTTCCATCTCTAGTCTTATTATCCTGTGGTTCTGATAATAATTTTGTGTTAACTGTACCATGTTTTTTCCTTCACTTATATGGGCATACGTATACATAAATATATTTGGAATTTTATGAGAGATTTTGTTTCTATAAAGATGGGGTCATACCGTACATATTATTATTTAATTTACTTTTTCTCCCTCTTAATAATACGTTATGAACACCTTTCCAAACCCACTTCCTTCTACATTCTTCTGCATATGCTGCTGCTTATTATTTAGTAGTATGGACAGGACATACCACAGATTTATTTATTTCTCTTTGTTATTACAAACCATAGTCTTAATATAGTAAATATCTTAAATCAGACATCAGAAGTTTGCCGCACATGTGCAATGAGATGGTTTTACAATGCAAACTGAGAAATTTTCAGTAAGGTGAAGCTTTTCTTACATTTCTTGAACTTCCTCCTGCTATGAACCATTTGAAAGGGAATCAGCTATCAGCATTGTCTTTTGAGTTGCATGCACCTATTCTTTTCTAGCCTTTGCAAGCACTGCTTTTTGTCACAGAATTCAATGAAAATGAAGAATTAGGGAGAAAGTGTAGACTGGCTCAAGGCTTCATGACTCCTGATGGTGAGTTTTATTATACTTATATTCCACCAATGTTAGAACAGCACTGTCCAATGTAGTAGCCACTAGCCACATATGGCTATTTAAATTTGAATTATTTAAAATTAAATAAAATTTAAAATTCAGTTACTTACACTAGCTACTTTTCTAGTGCCCAATAGCTGTATATGTCTAATGACTACTGTATTGGACAATGCAGATTTAGAACATTTTAATAATCATGGAAAGTTCTGTTGGGCAATGCTGGTAAGTTTTAGTTTTCAATAAATGAGTAGAAAGTAAATTTTCTATTTCTGTCCCTAGAACACTGTTCTCAATGCATGCCGTGCAAAAAATGAGTGGTTGGAATCCCATTCAGAAGCTTCCATTAATGACCTTTTTGAACAGAAACAACAATTGGAAGATATTGTGACTCCTATTCTCATAAAAATGACTACACCACGTAAGTTTTGGATAAAAGGTGGTTTGAAATCAGAAAAGATGAAAATTAGGTTCAATGTTTTTTCTGCAATATTATGATTTTGACAATCTTCACTAAGTAGTCATTAACCTGTTGTAAGCACTAATCCATGATATAGTTCCCTAGTCTCTTTATTAGTTTCAATATAAGTATTAACTACTACTAATAACTGAATTCTTTTTATAGGGAATGCCTAATACTGATCTTAATATTTACCACCATCAGTCATTAAATTTTATGTAATTACTGTGCCTTTGCCTTTGATTTTTTTTTTTTTTTTTGAAACAGTCTCACTCTGTTGCCCAGGCTAGAGTGCCGTGGCATCAGCCTAGTTCACAGTAACCTCAAACTCCTGGGCTCTAGCAATCCTTCTGTCTCAGCCTCCCAAGTCCTGCGACTACAGGCATGTGCCACCATGCCCGGCTATTTTTTCTATATATTTTTAGTTGGCCAATTAATTTCTTTCTATTTTTAGTAGAGCTGGGGTCTTGCTCTTGCTCAGGCTGGTTTCAAACTCCTGACCTTGAGTGATCCACCCGCCTTGGCCTCCCAGAGTGCTAGGATTACAGGCGTGAGCCACGACACCCGGCCTGCCTTTGATTTTAACCAAGGATTGTTATCTAGGAAGGCATGTTCTACTGGGAAATAGGGTGGCAGAATTTGAAAAAACACTTTCAGTATTATAATTGTATATTTGGGGAAAAGATCCACTGTGGGAATACCATCCTGAGAATGGAGAAGGTGTATGTGTCAGAATCTTTGTGACAGGCATACCTAAGCTGTTTGAAATAACACCTTTATTGAGAAATAATTTTTATATCATAAAATTCACCGTCTTAAAGGGCACAATTCAGTAGTTTTCAGTGTATTCACAATGTTGTGTAATTATCACCATTATCTAATTTTAGGGACATTTTACCACCCCAAAAAGAAACTCTACCTATTAGCAATCACTTTCCATTCCTCCCTCCTCTAATCCCTGGCAACCTCTAATCTATTTTCTGTCTCTATGGATTTGCCTATTCTGAACATTTAGTAAATAAAATCATACAATATGTGTTGCCTTTTGTGGTTGGCTTCTCTCATTTAGCATAATGTTTTCAAGGTTTATCCATGTCATTACATGCATCAGCACTTCTTTCTGTTTTATGACTGAATAATATTCCATTGTATGGATACAAATTTAATTCATTCATCAGTTGATGGACATTTGGAATTCTACTCTTTTGGCTGTTATAAATAATGCTGCAGTGAACTGTTGTGTACAAATTTTTGTGTGCCATATTTTCATTTTTCTTTGGTATATTGCTGAGTTATATGGTAACTCTGGCAAACCTTTTGAGGAACTGCCAAACTGTTTTCCATTTTCTTTTTTTTTATGTTTTTTAATTTTGTTTCTAATTGGCATATAATAATTGTACATATTTATGGGATATTTTCCATTCCTACCAGCAGTATATGAGGATTCCAGTTTCTCCATATCTTTGTCAATGTTTGTTTGTCACTGTCTTTTTAAAAAATTTTAACCATCTTAGTGGGTGTGGAGTGGTATCTTAATGTAGTTCCGAGTTTTGTTTTCCTAATTACTAATAATTTTAAGCATATTTCATGTGTTTATTGGCCATTTGTATGTTTTCTCTGGAGAAATGTCTATTTGACTTCTTTGTCCATTTTTAAATTGGGTTGCCTTTTTATTGGTTAGTTGTGTGAGTTCTTTATGTATTCTGGATATAAGTCCCTTATCAGAAATATGTTTCTGATATTTCCTCCCATTCTGTGGATTGCCTTTTCATTTTCTTAATTATGTCTTTTGAAATACAAAATAATTTAATTTTGATGAAGTCCAGTTTACCTAATTTTCCTTTGTTGCTTGTGCCTTCTGTGTCATATCTAAAAACCATTGCCTGATCTGAGATCATCAAGATTTAATTCTATGTTTTCTTCTAAGAGTTTTGTAATTTTAGCTCTAACATTTAGTTCTTTGATCCATTTTGAGTTATTTTTTGTGTATGGTGTGAGATAGGGGTCCAGGTCCATTCTTTTGCATGTGTATATTCTGTACCTAAGATTTTTATATTTATCAAAAGGGGTTGTGGATTTTAAAAGGTTAAGTAATCTAGTCTAGGTAGTGTGACAGAATATCCCTTGCCATCGATAACTAATATTTATTGAGCATGTACATAACACTCTCCTGGGTACCCTAAAAGGAGACAGAGGCTTTAGACTGTACCTGTTTTTAGGGAGTCTACCACCTAGTTTATGAGTAAGACATACATACCTGAAAAGATAACCTAAGTGCCATATATATTCCTAGAAGCCTAAGTATAAAGAGAAAGCATCATGAAGAAAGAAGGATTGGCATGAACGGGTGGGTAGCCAGAGTGGAATATGAAGAAAATTCCAGAATGAAAGTACAATATGATGATGAAAGGTTTAAATATGGGAGTAAGGAAGTGGCCAATACCCATCTGACTGATTGTAGTTGAGTCTGTGTTAAGAAACAGTAGACAATAAGGTTACAAAAATGAAGGTGTGATCATTTTATAAAAACTACTGAATTGTAAGCTTAGGAGATTGAGCTTTATTTTGTGGGCAGTGGGATGCCATTAACAGTCATTAGTGTAGGAGAGAAAAGGGATTAAGTAGGGGAGAATAATCAGGCTTTCTTTGTAAAATGGATTGGAAGAAGAGACTAGAGAAAGCAAGAACAGTGGTCCAGGAGGTAGATGATTAAGACCTGAATTATTGGTTATCCAGTTTGATTCCTACTTGCTTCACCACTACCATCAGCTTTGCCCAACAACTCTCTCTCCCTTCTCACCTCTAAAGAAGAATTGGCTCTCTCCTCAAGTCTTCTATATCACATCCTTTCTTGATGGATATTAGCTCTTGATGGAACCTCTGAAATGACCCCTCCTTTTACAATGAAGAAAGTGAAGACAAGAGAGTTTCAGCAGTTTATTCAAAGTTTCTTTAGTCAGTGGCATAACTGGTAATAATAAGCTGACTATATGGGAAATGTGACCTTATGGCTTTAAATATTAAAAATAAAGGAGGGAAGAATATTTGAATTGATATACCAACAACATAGGGTTTAATTAATGGCTGGTTCAGGTGGGGATATACTGGGATTTATTCCATGACCATTGTTTTTAAAAACTGGCTTTGTTTAATATCACAAGCTAATTAAATGTAATTTTAAAATCTGTTTCCTTTCAGGTCAAGTGAAAAGTGCCAAATCTGTAGTCTAAGCCATGGTCAGAAGAGAAGTCAAGAGTATACCTTCTACTGAACATGTATTTTGTAAAAGGCCATATTTTCTTCTAGTATCTGAAAAGACAAACTTATCATACCAATTAAAGTCAAGAAAATAGATGTGGGGTTTTATAAAAATGTTTAAGTACAACAGTACATCACCCTTGTTTTGTTTGGCCTGTTCAGCATGCCTGTGTTCAGACTGTCTGGCCTTGCCCCGCCTCCTCCAAGCACAGCCCCTTGTGAGTTGCATGTGTTCCTTCAGGAAAGCACTTGGGTATAAATCACTCACAGAGACTATATGGAGGTTTTAAATCTACCTAGAGAGTCTAGTAATTTTCTGTGTAACTGAGACTTTCCATAAAAGAAGGCATATGTGGCTATTTCCAGAGGAAAGGTTTGTTCTCCTTCTCTAAAAAATAAGTCTTGTGGAATGATATTCTGGAGCAAAGAAGTAATAAGAATTGTTTGGATCAGGGGCTTCTGGTTATAGCTATTACTTTTTATGTCCAAATGAAAATTCACCTGTAAGGTAGGATATATCTGAGCAAACCACCTTTTTATTTTTAACTTCCTTCTATCTTTAAATTAATAAATATAGATCTGTATCATTTTATACTCATATTTAGAAGATTTTTCCTGTTCCCTAGGTTTGAAAACATAGATATTGTGACTGGATTACATGCCATTTTTCCTCCTGTTCTGTTTTATATTTCCTAGGTTTTAAATGTCATAGTTGGTTTCATGTAGGTGGTTTGGAAAGTCCTTTTTTCTAGTTTATTAATCAAACCCGTGAGCCTTCAGTTACTTTGTGACTTTACGGAAAAGTTTTATAGAAAACATTTTTTGAAAAGCATTTATTCTTTGTTCTTATGACTTTCTCTTCTTTTTCTTGCCTGTAAAACTAGTTTTTCCTTATGAGGGGAAGGAAGAGAAATGAGCGATTCAGTTATACCTTGTCAGTTAACATTTTCTCAACCAAGGTTTTGAGATAACCCTGTTTTAAATGTCTCTCACATTTTTAAGTTTAGAGATCATTTTAATGTATGAGAATTCATTTTCAGTTTCCTTAAGCAAAGAACAGTGCAATAACCCTCACCCTGTCTCTGTTATACCAAGAGAGTGTTTATGGAGGGTCTGGGAGATCTATGTTTACTCCATTCTCTTAATACAGTGTATTGTGAGAAGTCCAGTGTCCTCAAAGCACTGCAATAATTTAGGCTAGGTGCCATTTTTGTTGTTTCTACTCTAACCCTGCATCTGAACCTTGATCTTGAAAACATTACTTTCCAACCATATGTTCCTGAGTAGGGAGGGATTCCTGGATCTCACTTCAAAGATTCCTAAATAAGATTAAGGCTTTTCTGGAGATTCCTAGTATAGCATAAACCTCTCTTTTCCTCTCTATACTTATCCTTAAACTTTTTGTAGCTTTTGATACATTTGCTGATGTTATGTTTTTTTAACTCCTTGTATTGGTACCTTTATGCCAATCATGATTCCTATACTTTCTTAAACTGCTTTTCTTCACCAACTCCTTTTCTTCATCATGCTCCCAGCTGTGAGAACTTCTCAAAGTGCAATTCTGACCCTTGGTGAAGTACCCCATGATCTTCCCTATCCCCAATATTATGAAGAACTAATCCGTCCCTCTTTAGGGCTCCCATAGTGCTAGTACGCTCATACTGTATTCTGCCTAATTGTCCACATGTTTGTCTCTCCATGTGAATTGTGAGGTTTTTGAGGGTAGAGACTTTGTCTTGTTCGTCCTCATACTTAAAGAGTCGATAGATATTAATAGTGATTTAGTAAATAATAGTTGAATGAATTCTCGTTTAGTACTATCTTATGTATAGAACTCATTACCTCTTCATTTATTTATAGAGCTTGTTCACCTTTATAAAAATGACTCCCAAACCTTATCTCCATATCTTACCACATTTCAACACCTACTCCTCCAGCAGACAAGCCAGATACACAGCCAACATTATGACTCTATGTCTAGTTTCTCCTCTGACCTATTTTCTAAGCCTTCGTCTTGAATGTCATGTTACTTTTTAGGCATGTGAATCAAGTGATTACCAGTGGATTCCTGGAGCTCACTTCAAAGATCCCTTTGATGTGAGGATCTGAACATTTATTTATATCTACAGATCTATAACTTTAGTCTGTTTTTAGAGGTAGAGTGCATTGTTACCTATTTTGGATTGAATTATATATATATTCATAGGAGAGTTAAAATGTCCTTATGCTTTGAGTTTGAGCTGTTACACAGGTAGCTGTGTGGCTTTTTCTAAACATCCACAGAGTAATTACCATGTCAAAGTGCATACTAGTAAATCAAGAAGGCCTCCACATTATTTGGGAATCAATAATAGTTAATCAAAGGCTAAATTCAATATTATGATAACTTTTAGACAGTGGTTCTATAGATTTTCATATTTCATTGACCAGAAAAATATGGAAAAATAAAGGGAGGAGATTAATATGACATCATTAAGAAAACAGCTGCTATCTGTCGTCACTATCATTTAATAGAAGATATTTTAACACCGGAAAAGAAGGGATGATAGGATCTCAGTGTAAGGCTCTATCCTTTAAGTTGAGTAAATTAAACTTCATTATAGATCTTTATGTTATATTTATTTTTCTCATTTTGCCATGTATGATGGAACTTTTGTCATGAATCAGAATTGGCCTATGGTCCAGCCTTTGAGAACTTCTTAAGCTAAAGTAGGTAGACTGCTATTTAGTTTGACATAAAGGACTGACAGTTACCCTTGTGTTCTATCTTATATATGGTAGATTGTATTTTCCAAGATGGCCATATCTCCCATCCCACATGCTCTTCTGCCCATGTGGCCGTGACATTCCTCACATAGAGAAGTGGGTCTCTACTCTCTCCTTTTGAATCTGGGCAGGCCTGTCACTACAGTGGAAGTGATTCCATGTGATTTCCAAGGCTAGATCTTAAAGATGATGTGGCCACTGCCTTATTAGGAAAGGCGCTCTCCTTTGAGATGCTTGCTTCTTGAAAACCAGCATGTGGAGAAAGACACATGGAAGGGAACTGAGGCCCCGGTCCTTAGCCCTGCTGAGCTCCAGCCAGTAGTCATCCCAACTTGCCAGCCGTATGAGTGAGCCATCCTGGAAGTGGATCCTCCATTCAAGTCATCCGGCTGATGCTGTATGGAGTGGAGACAAGCCTTCTCTGCTGAGCCCTGCCAAAATTGCAGATTTGTGAGCCAAATAAATGATTGTTGTTGTTTTAAGCTACTCAGTTTTGTGTTTGTTTGTTACCTAGTAGTATATAACATACAAATTTTGGAACCTGGAGGTGAGAAATTGACATAATAAAACCTAAAATATTTGACATTGTCTTTGGTACTGAATGGTAGTCAGAAGCCAGAGAGGCCTAGAGGAGAGTGTGTGAAAGCCCACAGGCCCTCAAGTAGAGTATTAGCAGAAACCTTAGGGGACTCTAAAAGACTATTGGTGGGAGTTCATAGGAAAGAGAAGAAAATGTTATTGGAAACTGGAGAAAGGGGCCTTTGCTATAAGATGGTGGTAAGTTTGGCCACACTGTTGTCTATGTAATGAACTCAGTGAAACTGCTAAGGATATTTCCAGACAGAGTGTGCAAGTGCCACCTGGCTTCTTCTACTAAAGTGTTAGAGGACAGAGATAAGCTGAAAAGGAATATTTCAGCTTTCAAATAAAATTTAAAAGAAGAATAAAAGAGCCAGTACTTACTGGCTTTGAAAATAAAATTGCTTTTCATTCCTATCCTCTCTAGATGGCAAAAAGTTCTCAAACTAAGAAATGGCTTCTGGGAAAAGATAAAATCCAGGGTGGGATTGGAAGGCCAATTGTTCAGACCTCAGAAATATCTAAGGTGGTGCCTCATAAAACCTTTCAGACTTCAGGTGGGCTTTCTCCATGGAGCTGGGAAGATGGCCTCTAGTTGCTTTGGGCAGTCATCATCACAGCTAAACCCAAATGGAAAGAGAACAGCTGTCTCCCAATAATGGTATATGCTAACCTAGAGAGCCACCTGATTGGACTTGTCTGAGTTCCATGCTCACCCCTGAACCAATCGTAATGTTGGGGGATGCCACCTATGTTATGTGCCGATCCCAGTCAAGTAGTATCCTCGTCTACTGTCAGAAGATGGGATAGTGGGGGAACACACGGGGCAGCCCTTCAGCCCTCAACTCCCCAAATCTCCCAAATTGTACTTCAGCTTACTTTACAAAAAATGGTGAAATATAAATTTGTTGTTGCTTTTTGTAAAAGCCCTATGGGAAAGGGTTTAATGTAGAGAAATTTGATCACCTATGTATTTTAGTTATGTGCTATCTCTAGCTTTCAGAACCATATGTAAGCAAGAGCTGACTATGAATTTTGTCCATATTTTCCTAAAGTATGAGGATTTTTCGAAAAGCCATGGAGAATCTGAATTTTGAAACTTAAGTTCAAACCTCAGGAGTCTTACCTGTAGGGCTTAGGTGAACCAAGTGAGCCCGAGGGGACAGAAGTAGGATAGGAGCTAGAAGAGAACCTGGAAGTGTGTTACTCAAAACGATCTGAGGCAGTAGCTGAGGAAAGGGTCAAAGTTAATGTTAAGAGAAATAAAGGTGACCACCAACATAGATAAGGTGGAGATGAAAATGGGAGAAAGGATAGTGAACATGGTAATTAAGTGAGTTAAGTGAAGTCAGGATGGGAAAGAGTACGAGTCTGCTTCTCAGGAGAGAGCCTATGAATAAGATAACTTTTGTTTTTTTACATGGTCCGTAGCATTTGTGGTAGGATTGGGCCTAGTGTCTTAAAAGAGACATACCAGCCTGTACAAAACCAAAAAGTTGTGAAGAATATTTTAGGGGGTGGTGTGTGGGTGCCAAAGGTGGTTATTACAGTTGGGGCAGACATAGAGTGATTTATGGAAACACAGCTTAGTCTCAAGTAGGAATTGAGACTTTAATTTGTCAAAGGTTCCTTGTACATAGTGAGGAAGAAGATTGATGATAGATTTAGTCATCTTCCTGCTGTGATGTGCTCCTTGGTGCCCTGGGGAAGACGATGTACAGCCACCTTGATGAGTGTGTCACAAAATCTCTCTTCCTTGAAAGTAATCTACCAATTCATGCTTATTCCTTTGTTTAATATTTATACTGTATTTGTTTTTAGTGTTTAGGTTTGAGGCAAAAAATACAAATTAGCATCACAGAGTTTGGGATGTATTTGTCCTTTCATGAAGAATAGGTAACATTGTTTCTTCCGATTAAGGACCAAAACCCAATGACTGATAAGAGTTAGGGAAGAAAACGGGAGTAGAAACATTGAAGAGGAAGGAGAGATAGAAAAAGAAAATGGAAAAGCATGACTGAGAAAGAGAGAGGAGGAGACAAGACAGTGTTGAAAAGGGTTAGGGCTGAACCAGTTAGGGTTGGCATAAGAAAAACAGCATATATGTATATTACAAAATATATAGAAGCAGATATCTTTGATCATTTCAGCTATTATGTCAAGCAAAGAAAATCAGTTAAAACAGTTATGGGTGTATACACAGCTCGAACATTAAGAAACGCAAGCTTCCTTGGAACTAGATCACTTGGCTTCTTCTTGATTGGGGGTGAGGATAATGTATGTAGCCAATCAGAATGAAAGCAAGTTGCCAGAAACCAATGGGAAGTAGGCATGGAAATGGCTTTTGGCATGTTATCAGTTGGTAGCAGTGGCTCTGGCAAACTGACACAGAACTGAGCATTGATCTTTGGGATTTTGAGAGCCTTCACCTTGATTTCAACTCTGAACCAGCTTAGGCTTGGAGGACCATATCTCTGGTCTTGGTGGTTTGGAGAAGAGCTCTATTTGAGGGTCATTAACACGTGGGCATAGCAGGGTTTGAAGATGCCAAGGACCTGAAGGACTGGAAGGACAGGTGAAGTGGTTCGAATTTGTAGTATTTTGAATCTCTTTTCTGGCCCACCCTCTGCTTTACATCAGAATCATTGTGACCTATTGACCAAACAAGTGCAAAACAAGGGCCCAAAGATAAGCTTTAAATATATTTGGGGATACTTCAGGAACCTCTAGGATTTTTAGGTTAAGGCTAGCTGCAGGGAACAGTAGAACACGTCCTTCTCAGGACCACTGCATAGATTCGCACAGGCTACATCCGGCACAAGGCACCAGCTGAGGTGGGCTATTGGGGCCAAAATCTAGCCTGTTATTCACATGCCAAACCTTATGCCCGGTTTCAGGCTTCATAACTCTGAGAAAGGGAGGCTTTTTAAAATTTACTCAAAGGCACCATATGATCAAACTAACCTTGATCTTTTCCTTTGTGTTTAGGTTATTCAGCCTCATCCACACACCCAACCTTAACTGGGGTGACTCAACTTTGACCTTGTTTCCCATTTGGATTTTGGATTTTGGATTTGGAGGGGGCTGAGAGAGGAAAAAGGGTATTGGGTTGGAATTGTAAAGTGGAATTCCTGAATGATTTGTACTGACAGAGAAGGAGGAGCATATATTTCCCATTGCTCTTTCTACCTCAAAGAGTTCAGCACATCAAATACTTTTGGAGAGGCTATTTTGTGCAACAAAATGTGTGCACAGCCTAATATTCAGTTAATATTACATTAATTTAATAGTAATATTAATATGTAGTCAATATTCAGCCCTGGTCTTTGAGAAATTCACTATGCAATGGGGAAGGCAAGCACATTCCCATATCATTACAATGGTAAGTGCAATAATCAATATACCCCCTCTCCCATACATGTAGCAGTACAAGAAACACCAACAGTGCTTTTAGTGTTCCTATAAAATGTTTTTGGAACAAGAGGTATTAATATGTGCTCTGTGACAAGAAGAGACATGCTCAGATCTCAGTGTGGTGCAATCTTAGGTAGAAAGAGTGTGGATGAATTGGGTCCTGGCAGGTCTCATGTTCTTTTTGCATATTATTACAGGTTAGTCTGCAAAAGTGAAAGTACCAATAATAACACATACGAATCCATCAAGTTGGGGCTGGAAAAGCAGTGGCAAAAATGACATCTTCTTTCTGGTCACAAAAAGATGATAAAAAACCTGATTTACTCTGTGGAAGGCCAGCTGACTACCTGGTTCATAAGGAATATTTCACAATGCTCGTATGTTTCATTATTGTTTGGGGAGGTAGGTGGTTGTTTTTGAAATTTATCTCTCTTCTGCCCTTTTAACCTCTTCTCAGTACAGAAAGTGATCACAACTACATCAAAAGAAGGGGCTCAATGAAGCTATAAGATGTGGGTGAATGCTGTCAGTCAAGCTTCATTAAATTATAAGTAGCATCTATGCTATAATTCTTCATTCAGTAACATTTGCTGAGCACGGCAGTGTGGTAGGCATGTAAGAAGAATGAGGCAGTCCTTAAGCTTGAGCAGCCCTCTCATGGGGGACATTGGTGAACAAATAATTACAAAAAATGCTATGTGGTAGGTATAACTTTAAAGGTATCGTCAGGATTCTCTTGTCACAGGAGGAGGAAGAGCCTTATACAACCTGCCTGGCCAGGCCTAACCTGACTAAAATATCTGAGATGAGGGGAGGACAATTGGAGCCAATAGACAAATAGAGCCCAGACATACAGTTTGCCTTTGACATAACTGATGTCAATAATTTCATCCGTTTCATTATGGCTTTTGATGTGATTTTTTTTCAGGGAAGATGAACCACCCACCCCACTCCCCAGAAAAAAATTAGGAAAGGCTTCACAAATAAGGGCCTCTTAAACAATGATTAAAAATTCAACAGGAATAGGGAATGATATTCATGTAGATAAAGTAACATATTCAACAATACAGGTACTTTTTTCCACCATTTGACTTTAGAGAAAAGTTTCTAGACTCCTGTAAAAGAAAATTTATTTGGGAAAGATGCCAGCTGGTTTAAAATCCTTTCTTGAACTAGGAAGACTATCAAGGAACAAATAATGAAGCCTAATGAACTCTTTAATTTTATCCACTGTATCAAGGAGTGAAATTGCTTTCTCTGGGGGTCCTTAAATACTCACTAATGACTTTGGTCCCTTTTGGTCTCACAAGGTGCTGATGACCAGAAACCTCATTAGCTCTAGATCCTTTATAGAGACAAGTGCTCCAGTAGGAAAGGGCATTGCAGAAATAGTGTGAAAAACATTTCTTTATCTGGTCTTACCTGTAAGAAGTAGAGATAGATGCTCCTCAATTTATGATGGGGTTATGTCCTGATAAAGCCATCATAAGTTGAGACTATTGTAAGTCAAAATGCATTTAATATACCTAACCTACCGAACATCATAGCTTAGCATAGCCTATCTTAAAATCTCTTAGAACACTTACATAAGTCTACTCTTGGGCAAAAATCATCTAACACAAAGTCTATTTTATAATAACATATAATAATGTATTTTATTGAATACTGTATGAAACTGAAAAACAGAATGGTTGTATGTATACTTGAAGTACAGTTTCTGCTGAATGTGTATCACTTTCCCGCCATCATAAACTTGAAAAATCACAAGTCGAAGCATCATTTAAGTCAGGACCATCTATATTCAATAAATATTTACTGATTTGGCTTAACCCATAACTGGAAGGCAGCAAATGCAGAATCTAGGATGTCAATGAATCTCATCCCAGGCATAAATTCATTGGATTATAGTCTATTCAGGCGTCCTCAAACTACGGCCCGCGGGCCACATGCGGCCCGCCGAGGACATTTATCCGGCCTGCTGGGTGTTTTTGCTGCCGCTGCCTGTCCTGCTTAGCAGCCGACTCTTCCTGGGCCCACAGTGCACACTCTCCAACGGTCTGAGGGACAGTGAACTGGCCCCCTGTTTAAAAAGTTTGAGGACCCCTCAATCTTGCCTCTGGAAGGAATGAAATGAATGGTTTTGGAAAGAGTAGAGAGTTTCAAGGCAAGAAAATGCAGATAGGGAATAGTAAGTGCTGTTTGTTACTTGTCTCATAAAGGCAGTTTTCTTTATGGCTAGAGCTTAGTTAAATGTATTTCTGGCTTTAGGAAAATTATAGAACATACGTTGCTGTAGCTTAGGATGAGTGATTATTAATATAAGATGTACTATGTAGATATGAAATTTGACTTTTTATAATTTCTTGCCATCAGATCCATTGTTAAGACACCCATACAGTGATCCTAATATGTCACTGGATGGGCCAATCGGACACAGTTGAAACTTCAATATTTTCCAGATTCACCTGTTACAGATGCCTCATTACTTGTGTCTTGTTCTTAAGAGATAAATTTGTAATAGTTGTCAATTATTTATCCATATTATGTGACACTCAGAAGTTTAAAATTAAATAACTAGAGAGAAGGAATATTAATTAAATCATTTTGAAACTATAAATTATGTTTAAATAACACATACATGTATTTCTTTAGGGCTTTTGAAGACATATATAAAGAATTCTGAAGTCCTTGTTTTGACAGTTCTTTCTCTGTCAGGATTTGTAATAGGACGACTGGCCTACGATTTTGTTGAGGTACTGTATGTACAATAAATTAGAGAATAAACTAAAGGACAAATACCAGAAATAAGGTTCAATCCCAACTCATCCCTTAAAGTATGGATTTTTTTTATATGAACAGCTAAAAAATTTTACTTGGTATTAAAAATTATGAAAATGAAAACCACACAATAAAGGACACATAAACTAGGGAAGCTGAAAATGAAGCAGTAATTTCAGAGTGAGGAAAATTTATTTCTATTCTTGGGCTCCTTAGCATCTGCCTTTGAAGCCTTGCTCTGATTTTCTTCCCCTGGACACACATGGGCTTCTTCCTGCTGTTGTCTTTAACACCCATAGAGACCACTAGCCATTTTCGTTATGAGGCATGGTTATTCTTTTTTAACTGCTAGATTCAATGTAAGACATGCATCACATAATATACACTGTAGATACAGGGAAAAAATCATTGATTTATCAACTTAGTATTAATTCCTGATTTCAACTGCATAGCAATGAGATCAATAACAAAACATGCATGTAAAACTTGCATCATATAATATACGCTATAGATACAAGAAAAAAAATCATTAATTTATCCACTTAGTATTAACTCCTGATTTCAACTGTGTAGCAATGAGATCAATAACAATTTGCCTTCACTCATTCCTTTATTTTTTTAAAAATGGAGATAATGCTTGTACCCATCTAAGATTGTAAAAGCCTCTTTTTAGTCTTCTGAAATACCACCACTATTACTACCTAACATCTTTTGCGTGTTTACTATGTGCAAGGCTCTTTTAAGTGTTTTGTGTTTATTAATTTATTAGCTTATTAACTCTTCAGTTAAACCATTTACTCTCACAGCAACCCAGTGGAAGCAGGTACTCTATTCCCATTTTACAGATGAGGAAACCGA
>CAUYPO010051424.1:0-14043 GCA_963574435.1 Cheirogaleus major | reverse complement strand
ATCCACAACCTGTAAGAGGAACCATTAAAGAAAATATCGTTGCTCTTCGCAGCTACTTATATAGATTCATTATGATTTTGCTCAAAATTGCAAACAAAACAAGGTACATAAATAAATGGAATCTTGAGAGTGATTGAGATTACAGTCCTAAGCTACATCCCCTCAATGCTTGTTTTAATTGAGACAGATTCCACCTGGTCACAGATTCCTTATTATTAAATGGAGAGAGAGAGATTACAAAAATTAAGAGAAGTATAAAGAGTATGGTAACAAATGTTCATATTTCAACCACTGAAATGCATGAACGTTAAGATTTTGTTGTATTTATTTCCAGTCTGTGTGTACTTGTGCATGGGTTAGAGATGGGTGTGTCTACCTTACCTTTAATATTTTATTATGAATAAAAACAAGTACCTTTTAGACATTCTATAAAAAAGAAATCTTCACTGGAATGTTTATAGTAGCACAATTCACAGTTGCAAAGATGTGGAAACAACCCAAGTGCCCAAACAATACATGAGTGGATTAAGAAGATGTGGTATAGGTGTACCATGGAGTTCTACCCAGCCACAAAAAACAATGGTGATCAAGCACCTCTTGTGTTATCCTGGATGGAGCTGGAGCCCATTCTACTACGTATCACAAGAATGGAAAAATAAGCACCACATGTACTCATCATCAAACTGGTAGTAATTGATCAGCACTTATGTGCACATTGGTAGTAACATTCATTGGGGGTCGGGCAGGGGGGAGGTGGGGGAGGGGATAGGTATATTCACACCTAATGGGTGCAGTATGCACCGTCTGGGGGGTGGACACGCTTGAAGCTCTGACTTGGGTGGGGCAAAGGCAATATATGTAACCTAAACATTTGTACCCCCATAATATGCTGAAATAAAAAAACATAATACTTCAAAAGATCATGTTGTATACAATAAATACATACAATGTTATCTGTCAATTTTTTAAAAAAAAGAATAAAAATAAGTACTTTTAAAACCTAACTCCTAGTTCTATTCCTAGAGGTGAATTAGTTTAGACTCTCTCTCTCTGGATATATTAATATATCCACACACATGTATTTACATATGGGATATACATAGACATATATATACACAGAACACACATATGCAGGGGTTAACATTATAATAATAAATGTGGGTTTGAACTATATATTTATGATAAGAAAGCTGTCACTTTTATCTGTTTTATATATGGGGTTCTACATCAGGTCTCACTTGAAGATAGAGGTTCTTTGCTTAGAAAATCTGCAAACTCCTGAATTACTACACCTTCAAGACTCTACTCAGTCTCAATACGGGATTTGATGCGCCTCCTCTTAACTCATCCCTGTTTTCTGTTTCTGTCTCTCTCTGAGTTCCATGAACTTAAGCCTCGTCCTTCTTGAAAAACACCCACATTGCCCTCCCACCCCCTCCCCTCCACACCATGTCTCTTGTCAAACTCAAGCATCCCATGAAATTTCTCGTCGCTTTGCTCGGTAGCTGCCCAGGAGGGCGTCCAGTTTAGATGGCAGTTTTGGCTCCTGTTAGGATGCCCCCAACGAATCACAAGGCATCTCCTGAGAAAGCCCTTTCCCAAAGCACAGTCCAGTACAGAAGCAGCCAAGGTTTTCATGGTTTCCCCAAATCTTTCTCCATACCTCAGGCACTTTTGGAAAGGAAGGCTCTGGAAAACATGCCTATAAAAACATACCTCCCTCCAAAAGGAAATGAAACATCTTGTTAGGGGCTTCTGCAAAGTGCAATGTGATGTGCCGTGCAAGCTGACAGCCAAAGCCTGGCTCCGCCTCCTCATTCAGCTCCACAGGACAGGCGAGTCCCGGGACAGCCTGTCTGACTGGCAGACGGACACTGGCGGGGCAGAGACAGCAGCAGGCGACAGAGCCAGGGTGACAGTAGGGCACCCCCACATCCCAGAAACCTGGTTAGTCCCACCTCTAATTAAAACCTCTTCGACAAGAAAGAAGGGGACGAGAAAAGAGAGAGTTCATTTTCAAAAAAGGATCTGAAACAGAAAGGGATAAACCCGAGCTAGCAAAAACTAATACCACTGATCGCCATCTATAAATCTGCTTTTAAAACATGTCATTAGGGGAATTCTGCTGATGAGGACAAATAGAAATGTTTGCTCAGCTCATTTTATCTTGGTCCACATATGCCCAATCTGCCATATTTGCATTTATTCGGTATGATCATGGGGCAGTTTGTGGTCTTTTAAACAGTTCCCTTCCATTGGCTAATGAGTTTGATGTGTGGGTAATTTTATTTCCCATCCTGTAGATACATCCCAGCGTAAAGCACCAGGGGTTGACAGCGTCTGTTCCTGTTTTCCTGCCATTCAATCCCTGGTACCCGCCTTTAATCAACTAGCTGGAGCTGCGAGCCCACCCTGGGCTTCTAAGTTGCCTCGGGAAGTCACCGGGCTCGCGGCTCCATCAGTCTGAGTGATGAAACAGGCATTTTTAATATTTGCTAAACAGGATTGTGGAGAAGGTGAAGTCCCGGCAGGGCTCCCAAGCGGTTACTGCATCTTGTTGTCTCAGGTTAATCATGTACCTAATTTGCCGATTATTGACTTGTTCTCGCAAAGGATTTTACTTGGCCTGACATATCAGTAGCCATCAGTGATGAACTGTCAAGCAAACTTGCTCACTGCCTTAACCACCCAAGATCCTGACTTGCAGCAATCGCCTTTGAGATTTCCTTTGATGCCTAGCGCTGTAGCCAGGTCAGATTATTATTCTATTTTTCAGTCTGATCTGTTTCCTTCCTAGAACTGAGGCTGAGCAAATCTGACACAGTTTGTAGGATTTCAGATATTTCGCAAGATCACTAGGTTTCTGTTCTACACACACCATCCCCGTAAGAATTTGAGTTGGTAGGTTAAGAATAGCTTAGATTGACTTTTCTTTTCCTGCCTGTGTCTTTAAAAATGCAGTGCAAGGTGTCAAAAATGCTGCATTTAAAACACAATATAATATCTGCCTTTCGAACTGACAAAGCTTAAAAATCGACAATATCCAATTTATGCAAGAGTTCAAGTAAATAAAATGGGCACGTATACAATGCTGGTGGAGAGGAGTGGAGCTGGCATAAACTTACAGAGGGACAATTTGGCAATGTGAATAAAACCTTCAAGGGTTTGTTTTTAGGAAAAAGATTAAGGATGCTCCCAAAGACTAGCCACTAGGACAGGTATCATAACATTTTATGTGTAAGTCTTTAGGGCTTTTTGTTGATATTTCTGGTGCTCTTTCTTCCAGAGACCTCATCAGACTGTACTTCATCCTCCACTGAAGTTAGGATGTGACTTGCTTTCGTCGATACGAGAAGGGTTTAAGTGATAATGTGTCCACTCCCAAGCAGAATTCTGTAAGAGCTGGTGCACAATTCCCCACTTTCTCCTTTCTTTGTTCCTGATAGTGGAAGCTCCACATGACCATGTCCTCGAATGAGGTGGACATTAAGCAAAGTCCTCATTAACCCAAGATGGACATATGAAGTAGCGTTTCCCAACCTCGGCCCTTTTGACATTTGGGGCCAGGGAATTCTCTGTTGGGGCCGTCATGTGCATGGTAGGGTGCTTAACTGTATCTCTGGCGTCTACCCTACTAACTTAGATACTAGTAATGACCTCCTCCCAACTGTGACAACCAGAAATATTTCCAGGCATTGTTAAATGTTCCCAGTATGGGAGTAGAGGAAGGGCAGAATCGACCCTGTTTGAGAACCACTGATGGTGTAGCATAAACAAGAAATAGCCTTTGCTCTTTAAAGTCACTATGATTCCAAGTTTGGTGGTTTTTTGTTTGTTTTTTTTTTTAATTACAATGGATATGTTTTGTTATAGCAAAAACAGTATATAAAACATTTAGCAAAAAGAGACTGCTTCAAATTATGGATGTTTATACTTTCTTCCTTTTGTTTCTCTGTGTTTCTAAATTTTTTTTTTGGCAATGAAATGTAGTTTGCTCTTTAGTAAGAAGAAAAAACTAGAAAATTAATTTTATTTTTTAAAGAATCTATATTTGCATAATTGTCTGTCTATATACAGGATTTGTTAGGGCTTTGCAGAATTTCTAAGAGTAATGAAACACTGGTATGTGATATCTCTGTATCTTTCTATTGTGCTCTAGTTTACAACGTGTCTTCCCATCCTGCCTTTGTTGTTGTTGTGTAATCACAACACTGAGGCAGGTGACATAGGTAGGAAGGAAACTGAAGCTAAGGGAAGTTAAGGGACATGTTTAAGGTCACTTGGTTCATCTGTGGCAGGGCCTACCTTCTGGACTTTCTTATGCCACATTGCCTCGGTTATTTCTGTAAAAAGCCAGTTCCAAAAAGTCAACTGGGACAGACTCTGATTCTTGGGAAATTTAAATAAGTAAGAAAGGATTCTCCTCTGTATTTAATATCCTTGGACAAGGATACTAAACTCTGCAGGCTCCTGGTCAGAGCATGGTACTCAATAAAATTTAAACAACCATTTCATGCAACGCAGCCAATAGAATTTCATATTTCCCCTCCACCCCACCTTTCTTTTTCTCTTTTTTCCAGCTCAAATGAGTCACCTTGGCTAGACTGCCAATCCCCATAGAACTTATGTTCCTTGATAGGATATACCAATAGAAATGAGAAATTCTACAATCGTTCGAGACGTGAGTTAGTCACCTACCCCTGCAAAGAGCTAAGCACTGTCTCCTGGAGGAAATGTAGCTCATCAAATGGACATGAATGCATGTAATGACAGCGAATGAATGTGAGAATGTATAGGGAGTCTTTTTCTTTCTTTCTTCCTCTTTTTAAACGGCGGCCCTGCACTGTACCTGTCTTGTGCATCTCTAAGCATCTGCACGGAGCCCAGCTTAGCGGACCCTCCGGTACACACTGAAGTCCCAAACTGGCAGCTGCACTGAAACCTCGGCACACATCGCCAGCCCAGGCCTATTCATTTCCCTTCCCTTGATATGTGTGATGGGGCTGTCCCTGCAGTGTAGCTATTTTGAGAGGACGATCACTAGAACAATCACAGGCTAGGCAGGAGATGGACAGTGCAGTGTAGCCACAAAAGAAGAAAAGACATTGTCATTGAGGATTTGAGTCCTGAATGTCAGAACAGCAGGGAAACTTGGTGGAGTATGTCTCTGCCTGTTGTCCACTATCACTCAGTTACGAGTTACCGACTTGACTTGCCGCGATCGCCAGCTTTTCATGATTCTAGTTGCCCAGAGCATGCAAGGGAGGGGGGCTAATGGTGCTTTGGAACTATGTGGGGAAGAAGTGTTTCCTTAGCAAAGCTCCTTGCATCCAACTGACTGAGAGGAAAGTTATGCTCAGCTGTGCCCAGAGGCATGTTCATACTTTCTCAAATAATGCCAGTAAGCAGATTTCACTACTGTACAGCCTTCATTATGCTACAGTGGAATCAGTGGAGCCCGAAGGTCAAGGAGATCACCCAACAATGTGCATAACCTCCTAGAGCCGCATGCTGCCGCCTGGCCAGAAGCTACAGAAATGTTCAGGGACTCTTTTCCACTGAATTCTTCTCTTTCTCTTGATGAGAATCTCTTTGAAAAGCAGATGTGATTTCTGTATTAGGAGTTCTGCTTGGTCAGGGGCTATGTTAACTCATCTCTAGATAATCAGTACCTAGGCCAATAAATATTTTTCTGGACGGATGGATGGAGGACTTATTGATTACCACATTACATATGGGTCCCTGTAGCATGGACTGTGTGTGGTAATAAAAACCCACATAGCCTTTTCTGCTCAAAAAAGAAATAGTCCTTTTAGTCCTTATATTGATCATTTTAGGCTGTAAAGATGGGATTGCAAATAAGTTTCATCTTGAGCGCCAACACTGGTCGATTGGTAGTGGCTGCCTTGAGAGTTATGCTGGAGGTATGTGTGCACTGGGCTCAGTAAGGAAAAGTGCTGCCATCGATTGGCCATGTCTGCCATGAGCTAAAGTCGAGAAAATGGTGGCCCTACTACCTTGCATTTGCCAATGGGTTTTAAAGCTTTAAATTCTTCCAATTGAATTTTCTAGATGAATACCTTTCCAACACATTTCAAAGTCAACTTTGACTGGATACATGCATGTTTCCCCACCATTGGTGTTTTTTTGCTAAAGTCTTTTTCATTCTTGCTGGATTTGAGGGCAAATGAGGCAGGAAAACCCCACTTGGTTTTTCTCAGGATATTCAACTCTTATTGGAAAAGAAAATCAAGCTACGTAGGTGTTAATTCACCCCAAGTGGTATGTGTAATAAAACTACCAGGACAAATTAAAGGAAGAATGAGAGGAAAAACATTGAGATCCGTAATATAATTCAATCTTTTCATTCCCAGCACTGGGAATAATCTCATTTTTATGGTGCCAGGGGCTTCCCAAGGAACTTAGTCCAGGGAAACCACAGAGAAATAGCTACTGAATTTTGGATTACATCACTCTTTTCATATATAGTAAGATGCCACCTTTTAAACAAAGTAACTCAATAACCAGATCACCTGAACAGAAAGTACCCAACGATTAACCTCCAGGTCTAGCAAACCTTCATCAGGTAGAGATATTATATTTTTTTGGGAGATAAAATTCATATGCTATATTAATAATTTTCGCTATTTGACAATTCAGTGGTTTTAGTATATTCTCTATGTTGTGCAAACCATCACAGCTATCTAATTTCAGACCATTTTTTTTCAACCCCTCCCCCAAAAAAGCCACAGCAGTTATTTCTGATTCCCAATTCTCAGCAACCATTAATCTACTTTGTCTCTCTATGGATTTGTCAATTTCTCTATTCTGACAATTCATAGAAACGGAATCATGCCATCTGTGGCCTTTTGTATCTGGCTTCTTTCATGCAGCATAGTGTTTTCAAAGTCTGTCCATGTTGCAGCGTGTAGCAGTAATGCATTCCTTTCCATGTTTGAATAATATTCCATCATATGGGTATATTACATTTTGTTTATCCATTCATCAGTTGGATGTTTGGGTTGTTTCCACTTTTTGGCTATGATGAATAATGCTGCAATGAACATTGGTGTTTATGTTTTCATAAGAAAATAATGTTTTCAGTTCTCTTTGAGTATATACCTAGTAGTGGAATTGCTGGGCTATCTAGGCAATTTTATCTTTAACTTTTGGAAAAATTGTCAAACTCTTTTCCACAGTGGCTGTGTCATTTTACATTCTTGCCAGCAATGTACAAGGGTCCTAAATTCTCCACATTCTCGCCAACAATTTTTATCGTCATCTTTTAATTATAGGCATCTTATTGGGTATAAAGTAGTATACACATATTTTTGAGCATTTGGTTACATCAAACATGGTCATACCTGGGCATGAGATGGTGGAAGTCCCCTTCTTATGTAAACACCAAAGAGAGCATCCTTCCCGAGGGAGATGTTGAACTTCAAGAACTGGGGCTGACTGATGTGAATCTGTGACCTCCAAAACACCCCTGGTGGGACTTCCTGTGTCACTCGTCGACCAACTTCTGCTTCGCCGCTGTCTATGCTGCTGTTTTTCAATGACCAGGGCACTAGAAAACAGGAATAGATACCGAGTCAGTGACATTTGTATACACAATTGTCTCTATATTTCTGTTTAATTACATGCCAAGAGTTTTCTTTTGTTTTAATATTAAGATTAAAGTCATGGCATGTTTTTTTCTTTAAGTCACAGCTAAAACATTTAGGTTTTAAATAACAAAGCTATAAACTCATGGCCCACGGCATCTGAAATCTTGGCACGATGCTTTCTAAAAATTCTGTGATTATCCTTTACTAATCAAATATAATAAGATCCAGAGTCTGATAAGTACATGTAAAGCTTCTAACCACCCCGAATGCAACTGTGATGTAAAAATTATCAGCAGGGGAGGGGAGGGTGATGTTAATTTGGCACAAAATTTAATTCTTGTAGCCTTTCATTATTTCCACACACAAACAAGTCCAATATGCTCTGACATTTTGAACAAAAATCAGTTCAGAATAAACACAACAACTCAGTAGAAAATGAGGACTTGATTTCAGGCAGACCTAATATTAGGTTCCTTGAGTTAGAGGGAGGGGTCTGAGAACCGCGGAGAAACCACACCTTTCTCTCTGGGTGATATTAACGCGTCTTTGCTACGTGATTTGAAATTGCTTATGTTGAAAACCTCGTTTGCCCACACTCAGCATCCTTTAGAACTTTAAAAATAGGAGTTCCAGAAATGCCTATTTTTAAAGAGGATTTCTTAATAACAATGAACCAGTCAGCACTTCTATGTCTCCAAGAGTGGTTTCTTTTGCAACCACTCTTAAGGAGAAACTGAGAGCTACTAGTAGTTGCCCAAGAAAAACAAGCTAATCATTCTCTCAGAGCCTCATTTTCCTTAGCTCTAAAATGAACAAAAAGCGTAGCTGGAACCTTGCTGTATAAAGGTCATTTGTGATTCCTTCAAATAGATTCTGAACTCAGTGAGAAATATAAAATCACATCTTATCATCCTCCTATCTTCTTAAGAACTTCTGAACCCAGTCATCCCAAGCAGAGAAAGAATTGAAGTCATTTCTGTTTTGAGGGTCTTTTCACTTCGGGGGCCACTGGTCACTTTGGTGACCCTATAGATCTGAAAACTTCTTCAGCCTGATGGCCAAAGGCTGGGAAAAAAGCTCCCCTTGCATTTTGCAATGGATGGATTCTTCTGAAAATATTTATCCATGTTTGTCCACATACATTGCAAAGAGTTTGAACAGTCAGGAGAAATTACAAAATTGCTGAAGACTGGCACGAACAGTGAGTGAATCTACCCGACTCAGCAGAGACGGCTCTCCTGCTATCTAGCTGCTGCAGCAAGACAAGTTTCAGAAGTGATCTTGGTCCTAGTTTTCCTATCTTTAAAATAGGGAGGTGACAATTTTTTGGTCTCTGAAAGCCTTCCATGTCTAAATTAAAAAAGAAAACCACAGAGTGACTTGAAGATAGACAGGGTTTTTTTTTTCTCCTCTTTTTCTTTAACATGTGAGATGATGATTGGTTTTTATTCAGCTCAATAGTGGATCAAATCAAAAGTTGACGGGGGCTTAAAACAAAGCAGGAGAAACACTGGTTTGGATCTTAAGAAGAACCCTTTAACCTCTAGGATAATACAACTAGGGAATGGGATCCTAAGGGAAGTTTGGAAGCCTGTATCCCATAACATCTTTAAAAAGAAAATTGACAACTGGAAGTCCTAAGTGGATCAGGCCATTAGATAGGGGCTAGAGGGTTTGCTTGTCAAACATTCTGAACTTTTTTATGTCGGCTATATATCCAATGGACACTGAATACTAGCCTGCAGGGGAGGAAGGTGGCACACTGTTTAAGATCAGAGACCCTGGGTTGAAACTGCCTTGGTTCAAATTCTAGCTTTGATACTTGCTAAGTGTATCAACTCGCTATGTCTCAGTTTCCTCGTATGTATAGTTGGGACACTATTAGTAATATTTACTTCATAGAGTTGTTATGAGGTTTTAATGAATTAATCCATGCAAAGCTCTTAGAATAATTTCTAGCACAAAATAAGTATTATTACCATCACCTGTAAGGCCCTACGTCTAAATCGAGTGTTGTTTATTTGGGGGTTTTTCTGAAATAATGGCATGTCTAGGGAGAAACATTTGTTATCACAAGTTGATTAGAAGCTCTGATTACTATAAATTGGAAACTAAATTTTACTTTAAAATGCTGCTTTTGATAGATGTACCCCAACCAGATAAAGCCTTTTGGTGAAGGATAATCATAAAAGGACCCAGTAAAAAAGAGATGTAAAAAAAAAAACAAAGAAAAAAAAAAGCCCTCTGGAGAAGAATAGTTTGGTGGCCTCTGATAGAGACCAAAAGCAACCCCAGCAATCATAGGGTGGCAACAAGTAACAGAAATGCATTAAAAATAAAAAAGAACTTTAAAGACATGATTCATCTTTAAACTTAATAAGATGGGCTTTGCTTTACATCTGTTGGGCTTTCAGGGGTTGCTGGGTTAATGACAGGATATGAAAAAGAGGCAGGAAATCAGCACCCACGAGCGCTCTAATCTACTGTGGAAACCTAAATGGATTTTGATAATGTCAAGCCAAATGCAGATGCCGGAGACGTGCAAGGAAGCGGCCTCTTAGAGTGGTTGCTCGGGAGGAATTCAGACTCCGGAGCCTCAAAGGGTCGGTTCTTATAGTAGTGGGATCCCGCTGCCTTTCCTAGATCTTAGTAAACTAGCTGCTACTACCAATGAGTGCAGGTTACCTTCTCAGTAGCCACACCGCCCTCTAGGGTTTTAGATGTGCCCCTCCTCATGTCCCATCCACTGAATAAGGCAGTGACCCTGGGTGATGAAGTACAAGTTTTAGAGCCAGCCAGATTTGAACCACTGGGTTCAAATCCTGACTCTGGTTCTCCCATGCTGTGTGACCTCTATCAATTTGCTTTACCTCTCTGGGCCTCTAGTCCATTTTTTTGTAAAGTGGGAGAAATAATACTAACTACCTCATGTGAGTAACAAGTGGAAGTACACAAAGAAGAGTTAGCACATAATAATAGCAAGATAATTGCTAGCTTGTTACATGGAATGAAATAAAAGAATGAAAAACTCTATGGGAACGCATCTGGTTTTCTTTTCAGAGTAAGGAATTTTCTAAAAGTCAAAAAAATTGTGTGGGTACATGTAATATATATGTCTGTACATATGTGCATACGTATGCATGTATCTCTTTAACTATTTTTCTATCAAGAGCCTAATTCTTCTGGAATAGACTTAACTAGGGGAACAGGCTTAAAGTTGGGCCTCAGAGCCTGGTCCAGGTGAAGTGTACCTTCACACTGAAGTTCTACTTTTCTTTACAACACCATCCCTAACCCCCGTCTGCACACAGATAAATGATTCTTTCTCTATGTTTTCATAACATTTACACTTAATGCTACTGCAGCCTTCAGCAGCTGTTGTTAGGCACAGTAACTGACTTTGCATGCCTTCCTAAGTCCCTTACTAGCCACTGTGCTACCTGAGGTCAGGCAGAGCTGTGGACTCGTCTCCAGGTTCCCTAAACTTTGCACCTGGTGATCATGTGTGATCCATACATGCCGACTGAACTGCATCAAACTCTACCAGCCCATCTGGTGGGCTATTTTAACCAACCCCTAGTGATGACTGGGCAAAACGAGAGCCTTAAGGGATATTTACTTTGAAAAGCTGCATATAAACTGAACTTCTGTTTTTTAAATAAAATAACCTTTTGAAAGTACTATTATGAAATTTACTATCTAAAGAAACTTCCTTGTGGATGCTTTTGAAGAGTCATGAGTAAGCACTTAATCTATCTTTTGTGTAAAATCTTGTAAGTAAACAAACAAACAAACTAGGAGAGCTAGAATGCAGTGGAAAAGTCCTAAGATTGAGAGCCGAAAGTCAGGAGTCCTTGTCCTGATACTTAATGACCTTGGACCTTTTGCGGAAGGAACAGGTGTAAACAAACCATTCTGTTGATGAACTTCCATCCTTGTTACTAAGCAGCTGGCTAGGTATAGGCAGGTCTAGCTCTTGAAGTCTCAACATCCTAAGCTACGTAAGAGTGGTTTGGACCCAAAGATACCTTAAATGGCATTTCACTCTAGCCTACTGTGGTCTCAGAGTGGGTCAGGAGGCTCATCTCTGGGTATATGCTCTGAAAAAAGTTTGTGTGTGTGTGTGTGGGGGGGTCTGCAGGAAGGAGGAGAGGTTACCAGGAAGCATTTACGGTTGATTAATTTACAGGTGACTTCACTTGTAACAAACCTGATTTATTTAATATAAGAAATCCATACTGTTAAACAGCTAGTGACTACTAAATTCTCCAGGTGTGTAACTGAATTATGCTTTTGGATAGAGGGTTTTTCAATTTTTCCCCATATATGTTATGTGAACATGTGTGACACACAGTCATGCATCACTTAACAACAGGGACACATTCTGAGACATACATCCTTGGATGGTGATTTTGTCATTGTGCAAACATAGAGTGCACTGAGACAAACCTATATAGCACAGCCTACTACACCCCTAGTCTATACGGTGTGGCCTGTTGCCGCTAGGCTACAATCCTGTATTGCATGGTGAATACTGTAGGCAATTGTAACACAATGGTGAATATTTCTGTATCTAAACTATCTAAACATAGAAAAGGTACAGGAAAAATATTTTATGAAAAATAAAACATGGTACACCTGCATTGGGCACTTACCAGGAATGGAACTTTCAGGACTGGAAGCTGCTCTGGGCAAGTGAGAGAGTGGTGAGTGAATGTGAAGGCCTAGGGCATTACCGTACACTCCTGTAGACTTTATAAACACTGTACACTTGGGCTACATTGACTTTATTTTTAAAAAAGTAATTGTGCTATAACATCATGATGACTATGTCACTAGGTGATAGGAATTCTTTAGCTCCATTACAATCTTACGGGACCACTGTTGTATATTCTGTCAATTGTTGACTGAAATGTCATTGTGCAATGCATGACTGTATTTAATTTATAGACCTCATTCAAATTTGTCAATTGCTGCAGTAATATTCCTTACAGTAAAAGAAAAAAGGGGTTTTTTTTCTATATACTTTTTAAAAATCTTCAAAATGAGTGTGTATAACTTTTGTAATTTTAAAAACAATGAAAAAGAGGAAAATGTGCAACTACTGCTTCCAAAGAGATAAAAAGAAATTGCTTCGGTCAGCGTGGAACTCTATCACTGGAGGTCAAGGCCCTGGGCTGGTGTCCAGGAGTATAGATCTCTGCTGTCCTCTGCAGTCAAACAACAGCATCAAAGCCAGGCTGAGTCCCAGGGAAGAGGACTCAGACCCGGGCTCGCCCCAGCCATCCCTGCTGTTCTAGGGCCACCAAAATGGCTAGTCCCTAACACGACACCACTGAGAGGCAGATAGCAAGGAAACAAAGTAATTAAGGTTTCTAACTTTACCCACAGGTTGGGTATCCTCACACTGAGAAGTTTGGAGACCTCAAGGAGACAATGTTGAACAGCAGAGCAGGTCAGTCCTGGGTTTGAATCTTGGCTCTGATGAACTGACAGCTGTGTGCCTTTGGGTTAATTGCCGCCCTCTCTGAGTCTGTCTACTCATCTGTATAATGGAGGTGCTTTTGAGGATCAAACCAAGCGGCATGTTGTACCTGACTTGTAGGTGCTTCAATATCTTTCTATTCTATCTGTGTCAGTGCCACCCAAAATTAGCTGTAACTGCTTATCTTAGATGTGGAGGGTAAATTTATGATGGTCTAATTGAAAACATAGGCTACCTAGTACAGGCACTAAAGAGGGCCAAGAGGTGGAGTTGCCCTTAATGAATAGGCAGTCTTTTTCCAGAGCATCTGAAAGCAATACACAACGAAGGGGCAGGGCGCAGTATGTCCACAGATGGGGGAAAGGGGGACACAGGTCACATGTGTTAAGATATGATGGCCAGAGAAAATGAAGTCACAAGTTCATTCACTCCAAATTGCTGGTGTTGATGTGTGATCTAGCTCTGTGGTCCCCAGCCCCTGGGCCACGAACAGGTACTGTCAGGAACCAGGACACACAGCAGGAGGTAAGCGGTGGGCCAGTGAGCAAAGCTTCATCTGTATTTACAGCTGCTCCCTGTCGCTCACATCACTCTCTGAGCTCTGCCTCCCGTCAGATCAGTGGCTATAGAGCAGCGTGAACCCTACTGTAAACTGCGCGTGCGAGGGATCTAGGTTGCGCTTCTTACGAGAATCCAATGCCTGTCTGATGACTGAGGTGGAGCTGAGGCGGTGATGCTCGCACAAGCGAGGGGCTGCAAACACAGATTGTCAACAGCAGAGGTTTGACTGCACAATAAATGTGATGTGCTTGGATCACCCCGAAACCATCCCCTGGCCCCCAGTCCATGGAAAAATTGTCTGCTATGAAATCGATCCCTGGTGCCAAAAAGGTTAGGGACTGCTGGTCTAGGTTACCCAATATTATTATTTCAAAACTCATTATAAAT
>CAUYPO010051422.1:0-18963 GCA_963574435.1 Cheirogaleus major | reverse complement strand
GGGTGACGGGGCGGGGACGGGAGCCTGGCGCCAAGCTCAGAGTCCGCGGGGGCCTGAACCACCTCGACGCTGTGAGTCCGGGGCTCTCTCCTCTGGAAACCTGGGCCGCCCGATTCTTCTGTGTTTTTTTTCTTTCTTTTTTTTTTTTTTTTTGAGACAGAGTCTCACTCTGTTGCCCGGGCTAGAGTCCCGTGGCGTCAGCCTAGCTCACAGCAACCTCCAAACTCCTGGGCTCAAGCGATCCTCCTGCCTCAGCCTCCCGAGTAGCTGGGACTACTGGTATGGCTAATTTTTTTCTATATGTATTTTTAGTTGGCCAATTAATTTGTTTCTATTTTTAGTAGAGACAGGGTCTCGCTCTTGCTCAGGCTGGTCTCGAACTCCTGAGCTCAAATGATCCTCCCGCCTTGGCCTCCCAGAGTGCTAGGGTTAGAGCGCTAGGCATGAGTCACCGCACCCGGCCCTATTCTTCTGTATTAAAAGAGGCAGCCAGAGCAGACTCCCCAAAGCCAGAACAGCTGTGCTGCAGACTCCAGTGCTCAGAATCCCGGCTCTGCTCCCCGCCGGCCACCGACCGACCTTCAGCCTCCTCCTTGGCTGACTTTGGCTTTGCCGTGCGTCCTCCACAAGGACGGCCAGCGCACAGCCAGTCCCCCTTGCTCGTGGGTGTCCTCGCTTTGCTTCTCTTCCCACCCTGATGCCCAGAGAGCCCCTCAGCCAGGCATTCTCTCCCTGTCCCTTCCCGGCCCCTTCGGTCCCCTTTTACATCTCTGCTCCTACAAACCGCCTGGTCTCTGAGGCTTTGCTCTCGCCCACTCCACTGAGCTGTGACTCGGGAAAACGATCAGTGAGCGCTTTGGTTCCTCTGACCAACTTTCCTTTCTCCCCACACCCACCACCTTTTCATTACCGAAAGTTTCCAAACTTACAGAGGAGTTAAGGGCGATGGACACCAGTATTTGCCCACCACCCACATTCGGCAGCTGTTAGCATCTGGCCGTATTTGCTTTCTGCGTCTGTGCTTACATATTTGTTGACCCGCTTGCCGAGGAGTCGCCGGCCCATTGCTAGGCCACGCGTAGACGTCAGCAGTGCCTGCCAAGAACAAAGACTTTCTCCTTCATCATCCCAGTGCTATTATCACACCAGAGAAATTTAATATCGCCTTCAATATCCAGTTTCTATTAAAATTCCCCATCACTGGGATTCATTTGGATCTGAAAAGAAAGTTAATTTCTTCCAGCCTCTGAGGGGTTAATAAGGTTGCTCTAAAATGACCAGAAATGCACCGAAGGACGCGTGCATCCTTCCCAGTCCAGAAGCTTCCGTGTTCTCTTCTCCCCGCTTACATCTCTCAGAGCTGTTTTTTTCCCCCTTAGGTCATACCCAGGGCAGAAACCAGATGGCATTTTAATCCGCACCCCAAGTGCCTCGTCTCGGGAAGGCTCCCGGTCCACGGCGTGGGATAACGTGTCTCCGGGCGCCCGGCAGCTCGCTCGGGAGTGGGTCCGTCCATTCCTCCTCTTCTTGAGTGTGGGTTGGTTCGGATTCTCTCCACGAGGACAGGCTGCCCTCTGCCTCGTCTGCACACCGACGCTGGATGGAGCAGCAGTTCCTCCAGACCAGGCTTCTCAGCAACTTGTGTCGACTGACCCTTTGCAGGGAAGTGGCCACAGGGTCTGTGGCCGCGGAACAGCGGCGGCCCTGAGTCAGCAATCAGCCATGCATCAGTCTCCTAACAAACGTGGGGGAGCGTGAGGATGCCGCTCGCTAGCCTCAGAACCCAGCAACGACGGCGGCGACACTTCTTTTTCTCACACGCTCGCGAGGGCGTCCTGCACGATGTTGAATAATTGTTGTTGAGACAGCTACTATGGACAGGGCACGGCTAGGTGCCAGGCGTGATTTACTCAATCCCTGTGGGGCAGTGTCGGACACCGAATAACGGTGTCCTCAAAGACGTCCAAGTCCTGATCCTTGGCACCTGGGATTGCCACCTTATATATGGGGGAGAGAGAGAGAGAGAGAACACAAAAGATCTTTGCAGAGGTGGCTTAATGGAGGATTTTGACATGGTGGGATTACCTTGGATTACCTGGCCGGCCCTAACGCAATCTCAAGCATTTCAATAAGAGGCAGGCAGAGGGAGACGCCACACAGAGAAGAGGTAAACGTGACGTGACCACAGAGGCAGAGATGGGAGTGCGGGGGCCACGAGCCCGGCAGAGCCAGCAGCCACCAGGAGCTGGAAGCGGCGGGAAATAAATTCTCTGTCCCTGAGAGCCTCCGGAGAAAGCCCGGCCCTGCTGACACCTCACTTTTGGCCCAGAAAAACTGATTTCAGACTTCTGGCTTCCAGAATCGTGGGAGAATAAATTGCTGTCACACGACACCAAGTCTGTGGTCATGTCATACGGCCGCCACAGGAAGTGAACACAGGTAGGTACGGTGAACATTAGCCCCGTTTCTCATAGACGCTGGGGCTGTTCCAGCCAGGGGGGTTAGCTGGGGTGGGAACCTGGGCCTTCACCCTTAGGCCTCGTCTTGTATTTCACGTCTCAGCCGACAGGCTGGAAACCAAGACTGTGCAATGCCAGCCGTGAGGGGATGGGGACACTCTGTCTTCTCATGTAGTGGGGCGGGGTGAAGTTCTTGGCAGTCTGGGGGTAGAAAATGGGGAAGAGCTGATCTTTTTTTTTTTTTTTTTTGAGACAGGGTCTCACTCTGTTGTTGCCCAGGCTGGAGTGCAGTGGCTTCATCCTAGCTCACTGCAAACTTGAACTCCTGGGCTCAAGCGATCCTCCTGCCTCAGCCTCCCAAGTAGCTGGGACTACAGGCATGCCCCACCATATCCGCCTGATAAGTTTTTTGTTTTATTTTTTTGTAGAGATGGGATCTTGCTGTGTTGCCCAGGCTGGTATCGAACTCTTGGCCTCAAGCAATCCTCCCACCTTGGCCTCCCAAAGTGCTAGGATTACAGGTATGAGCCACCGAGTCTTAAGTAAACCCCTCTGACGTGCAAATACTCTTGAGGGGGGTTTGCTTCTCTGCTAATTCCTTTGCATTTTAGAGAAGATTACTTGAGAACAAGAAAGAGACATAGGTTGGGTCCCTATTAGTGGGTATGAGGTACAAAGGAGGGGAAGCCCGGGGGAGGCAGGAAAAAGACTACGAAAGACAAGTTTCAAATACTTTACGATTTGGTGCTTACGCAGAGTTAACCCGCTCCAAATAAACAAAAGCTGATGGATTCACAAATCCACCTGCTCAACAAGGTGGGCACCGTGTCGAGCATTCAGAACAAAGGACGGCGCCGAGAGACAGGGCTGCTGCTGCTGTGTTGTGTTGTTAATAGTTGGGTCAGGCCAGGTGACGAGGAAGCAGCAGCAGCAAATCTCAAAGGTGCAAGAGGAGCTTATTGACTCTACAAGCTGCGTGTCGTGGGGCCGGGCTGGCGAGGGTCGGGTGGAGTGAAGCGAGGGGTTCTCTTCCGCCGTCTGGAGCTCACAGCCTCCTCAGCTGGCGTGGCAGGAGAGTCACGCAAGGGCTTTTTGTTGCCCCCTCCTGCAAGGGACGTGAGTCACCGCCTCTGCCCTCTTGTTGGTGGCTCTAGCCACACGCGCCCGTCCGACAGCTGGGGGGCCCGGAGGTGCGAAGGAGCTCGTGGAACATGTGGTGGGCGTTACTGTGTCTGTCACCTTGTCATCAATAGACATGTGCTGCATTTATTGAGGTACGGAGTGATTTCAGTTAGACTCCCGTTATTAGCAGTAAGGAGAGAAGAAGCCGTTTCTGCCCCGAGGAGCTCTCAGTGTGGCGGGGAGACGTTAGAATGCCGCGTGCAACATTGTGATCATTCAGGTCTGGATGCCTTTTCTATCAGGCACCGAATCCCAGTGACGGTCGTTGAACAATGAGTCCGTCGCCGCAGACCCGGCAGCTCCCGGATTAAGCAGTTGACCGCCCTAGGAGCCTGCTCGGCCTGCAGTGGATATGACCACGAGTTCGGTCACTTTGGCTGCGGCCTGGCCAGCCAGTGCCCACGGCAGATTAGGGTCCAAGTGCTGCAGACTATGAGTGCCAGGCAGGCAGGGGCCGCCGTTCTTATTTCTCTCTAGGCATGGAGAGCTTTCTAGATGCCCCTGTGGGTCCATCCGGTAATCTCTGCTGCAGGGGTGTTGGACTTTAAGGATTAGGATGGTTCAACTGATCGACTCTGTCTATAATCCATCTATTTATCCATCTATTATTTACTTGTCTGTCCATCCCTCACTCCTTCACTCCTCTAACCACCTGTCTATTATCCATCCACACATCCATCTATCCATTCATCCACCTACCCACCCACCCATTCATTTATCCATCCATCTACCCACCCACCCATCCACCCACCCATCTACCCATCCACCCACCCCATCCATCCATCCACCCATCCATCCACCCATCCACCCACCCATCCACCCACCCACCCATCATCCACCCATCCATCCACCCACCCACCCATCCATCCACCCACCCATCCATCCACCCATCCATCCATCCATCCATCCACCCACCCATCCATCCACCCATCCATCCATCCATCCATCCATCCATCCTTCCTTCCTTCCTTCCTTCATCCATCCATCCATCCCACCCATCCATCCATCCATCCATCCATCCCACCCATCCATCCATCCACCCACCCATCCATCCACCCATCCATCCTCCACCCTCCATTCCAGGCCCTGCCCTAGGTCCTAGAGTTACCACAAATGAAAAACCCAGCCGACACCAGTGTGTCAGCTCCTGCACGGAGCTTCACTGCCGCGGGGGAGGCGGGCGGCACACACACTGCACGTCAGGAGGTGAGCAGGGCTGTCGGGAACAGGAGCCCAGCAGAGAGGCTGGGGGCCGACGCAGGGGGTGTTGGTGTTTTAAACAGGATGGGCAGGGAAGGCCTCACTGAGAAGGTGACAGCTGAGGGGTGGGATGGAGGCAGCAGACACCACAATGCCACCGCCCAGAGGGTGTGTGCCCAGCCCAGGGTCCCAGCAGGTCCCAGAAGGAGAGAGCAGGAGAGTGACTGCAGGGAAGTGGGGAGCCACGGAGGGTTCTGGGAGGAGGAGGGGTAGACTCTGATTCTGTTCTTCAGGATGTTAAACGCAATCCCATGGGGAAGAGGGCAGGAGCGTGTTCTTAATTAACTGATTTGAACTTGAAATAGCAGGAAAACCAGGACGCATTTGCCCGAATGGCTGGACACGGCTTATTCCACCACATTTGTTGGGGTGGGGGAGGGGCTCGAGATCCAGAGGCCAATTATAGAAAAGCAAAGTTGCAGCTCTTCTCACACACCTGAGACTTTTTGTGGCTTGAAAACTTCAAGGCACCTCACCTGTGTTCTCTGATCTTCCCTTCCCCACAACCTCCCGAGGCAGGTGTTTCGAGGCAGGTGTTGCTGTCTCCATTTGCAGACGAGGAAGCTGAGGCTCGGGGAGGCTGGGCTGCTGCCCCGGCCACGGCTCCGACGCCAGGCCCGGGTGGCCCATGCACTCACTCCCAGGTCAGCCTTCCCAGTGGAGGGGTTTGTTCCTCAAGCTCCGATCCAACGTAAGTGGCCACCAACTTGCCCCCGTGGGGAAACCACCCCCACCCCACCAGCCCCTCCGCCTGCTGGCACCGCCCGCCCCTCCCCCGCCGTCCACGTTGGCCTGGAAACGGCCGCTCCGGGCCAAATGGGTCAGCGGAGATGAAAGCATGTGCTTTTGGGCGTGGGCGTGTGCTGACTCAGTTTTGCCATAAAAATAAGATGGCCTCGTCGCAGGGGGGTGGGCTGGGCACAGGTGTGCGAGGGACGGCCCGAATGTCCCAGAGGCCCCAGGCCGGGGTCCCTGGAGGGCTTTCCCCCTGGCTGGCCGGTGGCCTGCGTGGGCCAGGCCAGGCATAGGCAGAATGGTCAAGAACGGCCTCCCCCTGGGCTCCCCAAGGCTGCGAGGGGACCTGCCCTTCTCCAGAAGAGGCTGGCAGAGCCACGGGGTGCATGATCCCGCAAGGAACACCCAAGCCACGCTTCCCGTCACTGCCGCAGCCTGCTGCTGCACGGGAGGCGCGTAAACAGCGCGACGGGAGCCACACCGCCCCTCCCTCCGTTCTCCCGGACGCACTCCCGGAAGGTGGCACACGGGGACGGCCTCGTCGGCTGCTCTTTCTCAAGCTGAGCCTGCCGAGCGTTGCATCTTGTCTTCATCACAACCCCGGGGCGTAAGAACTATTATCGCGTCCATTTTTTGGATGAGGAAACTGAGGCTTGGGTGAAGTCATTTGGCCGAGGTAACGCGGGTAAGAGGCAGAGCCGAGATCCTGGCTGAGCCTTTGTGGACGCCGGGACCAGGCAGCTCCGGCAACGACAGAGGTGCCACTGTGTGCCAGGATCTGGAGGTGACCCTGGTGGCCCAACGGTCATCGAGACAGCCCCCGCCCCTGCCCTCAGGAAACCGACAGAGGCAGGACAAGGAATGACAAGAGCGAGGGGTCCAAAGCAGAGGGTTGAGGCGCTAAGGGAGCCCGCCGGGCCTGGGCGGGGGTGGGCGTCCGGTGGAAAGGGTGTTTGGTGTTTATGTGGAGGCTGAAGGAGGAGGCTATCCTCCCAGCCATCCAGGAGAAGAGGAAAGAGGGCAACATGTTTTTCAGCAAACCTGGGATTTAGGTACTATTAGCCCATTTTATGGGTGGGAAAACTGAGGCTCTGAGTATGTGGCCCGCAGTGTCATGGCTACCGCCTGGGGGTGCTGGACTTCAGGACGGGGCACCGCCACACCCCTCCTTGAAGGAAGAGGGGTGACGTCTGTGGGAGACTGGAGCCCACTAGTGCCAAGCGGGGAACCAGGCCCAGGGTCCCCACCCTTAACTCGCTCTCCCGACTTCCCGGTCTCCCGCCCGCCAGCGCCGCCCGATGCCTTGGGGACGGGCAGGTGAGGAATCCGGGCGCCAGCCAGGCCAGCGCTGCCGGTCACAAGCCTCGTCGCGGTCTTGGGTTTCGGCTTCTGTCACCTTGTCTGTGAAACACAGACACTCGGGTACTGACGGCGCCGTGTTGCTGTCCCAGCGCTCGACAAGCTTCGCGGCGACGGAGGTGACGCGGAGCAGAGTGACGGCCACTTCAGGGCTGAAGCCCTTCGTCATTCTCTCCGACCGAGGCCCAGATGCTCACAAAGCAGGTCCAAACCCTCGTCTTCGGCCGGCCCCCTTTCTTCCAGACGGTGTGGGTTTGTTTTTCCTCCTGTCGCCCGGCCAAGTCAAGAGCAACAAACGCCGCGGCCTGCCGCTTAGTCAGAGGAGGAGGATTCTTTCCGCCAAAAGGCCTCCGCGTGCAGCAGGTTTTAAGCCCTGATGAGCCCCGGCTTGGAGTGACCTCAGCCCCTCCGTGCTTTGCCTGGCAGCGGTCCCTGCGTGTGTAATTCCCGCCCTGCCCCCTGGGACTCAGTGACCTGACCCCAGGGTTCAGTCGAGGAAGGGGAGTGTGTCGGCTGCCAGTGTGTTGCGGCTGGATGCGTGGCCTCAGTTTACCCCACCAGCTGCCGCTGCAGTGACCCCGGAGCTCCCTCACGGCTCGGTCCGGTCACGCGACAAGTGCATCTCCCATCTCCGGCTAGCAAGGAGATGGGGGTGTCGCTGGGGCGGGGGGTTGCCTCTGGCAACCGTGATGACCCTCCCACTGGAGGAAGCAAGGAGCGGAGACGACCTAGGAGGGTTTCAGGGACGGCTGTCTCTAGCCTCTGCTTTTTGCCGAGCTATTTCCCCGGCGTCTCTTTAAGAGCCAGCTCCGACCACAGAACCGAGTGGCCGTGCCTCCTCCGCACTGAGGAGGGCGGACGCCACCGTCTCTGGGCGTGCGGAGATGCTCCGCGCTAGGTGGCCACGTGCCCTAAATTCCAACCCAACGGCAAGGGCGAAGGAAGCGGCGAGGCGGCCGCGACATGAGTTGTGACGCCGCCTGACGCCGTGTTTAGGCATGGGTAACCAGAGCTTCCGCGTTCAGCCCACCGACAAACGCGGGTCCGAGCACACGCTCGGGGCTGCGCCCTGGAGGTGGCGGGGTTCCCGGAGGCGCCTGCGATTCCTGCTCTCGGGGTCCATGCAGTCAGCGCGGGGGCCGGCGGGAGTCCCACAGACATCTGGACAGCAGTCAGGGCAGTCTGTGGCATGCAGTGCCCCGGAGTGGGGGGGGGTTGTGTGTAAAGACAGGCGGGCCTCCTGGAGGAGGAGTCTGGTCTTTGTCCTGGGAGCAATGGCCCAGGGGTGCCGCGGGCAGATTTGCGTCTCTTCCTGGTGACAGCGTGGAGAATGGATTGGAGGGTCTAGAGAGGAGCAAGGGGACGAGACGGGAGGCCACTCACTGGCCCCGTGAGAGAGGTTGGCAGCCTGGGCCGGGGCGGTGGCCACTGGGATAGAGAGAAGCCGAGAAGCCGGGTAGAAAGACAGAGGCAGCGACTTAGACACGGGCTTGGGGGAGCGGGAGAAGGCAGGGTCACGTGCCTCCCGGGTATCTGGCTTAATGAAACTGGACGGTGGCCTTGTCAATCCATCCAGGTGACGTTAGGTTGTGAGTGGAGGTAGAAAGAAAATACAAAATGCAATCTACACTTAGGATAGCATCTTTAAAGGAAATTCACTACCGATTAACAGAGGTTCTCCCTGAACGGGGGATCGTCTTCTTTCTACTTTTCTCCATTGCCCAAATTTTCACCAATGATCATGTACAATATCATAACTGTGGAAAATCACACTCGAGAAATCATCGGAGTATTTGGTCAACTCTAGGAAAATCCATTCCTCTTACAGAGATAGTTTTTCCACTTTTTCCAGAGCAACTCTGCCGGTCAGAGCAGGGAGAGGGAGCTCTGGTGCTGGGACTCCATGACCCTTGGTTTAACCTCAGCCATTTCCAAGATGACTCGCCAGCCAGGCTCAGCCCTCACCAGGAACAGCCTCTCTGAGGGAGATTTTTTTTTTTTTGCTCCATTTATTAAATCTGGGTTTGCGCATCATGTTCTGAATTCTAGCAGTTCATTGTAAATTTCTTTTTAAGGTCGATGCTATATTTTCTCCCTTTCTCTCAAAGAAACATATAAATCAGGTTAATGTTCGATGCAGGTGACATTTCCTGCAGCTCTTGGGCTTTTTTATAAACTATGAGGAATTCCCTTCTCCAGCTTAGAAAGAGGGGAGGAGTGTTCTGTTTCATGTCATTTCTGGATTGGAGTAAGAAAGAAGCACTGGGAATAAACCTCCACCATGAAGCCCACCTGCTTGCTCGGGCGGAGTGACTGGCCGGGATCCCTTTAAGACGCGAACCCGAGAGGCGGCCAGTTGTGCGGTGGCACCCCGACCCCGGGAGCCGCCAGGGAGGAGAATAGCTGCGTTCCTGGGGGGAGAAGCTGGCGGCTCCCCAAACGGGAGGAGGGGGCAGCAAAAGCTCGCCAGGCCCCCCCGACAGCTCCTGGGGGGCAGGGGCGGGGGCCCACAGGCTCTCAGCTCTACCGAGGGCGGGACTTGCAGTTGGATTCTTGCTCCGAGACCCAGAGCTGAGTCGGCGGGCACGAGAGGTGGCCGTCCTCACATGGAGGACCAAGCTCTTCTGCCTGCACAAAATAAACAGTAACAGAAGAGGTGGTAGCAGTAGTATAGGAGTAGCAATAGTAATTGTAGTGATGGTGGCAGTGATGGCAACAATACTCTATGAGTGGTAACAGTCCTAGTAATGATAGTAACAGTGGTAATAGCACCAGCAGGAGAGGTGACAACGGGACTGGTAATATGGTAGTAACAGTAGTAACAGCGGTAGCAATGGTGATGCTAACAGTACCCCTACATAGCGGTGGCGGCAGCTGCCATTTACGATTCACTGTGTCCCAGACACCGTGGTGGGCACGTCCCACAGACGACGGCGTTTAATCTCCGCCCCTGGAGGAGGGCAGTGCTGTTACCACCCTCCGTTTGCAGGGGAAGAAACTGAGGCACGGGCTGGCGTGTGACTTGCCCCGTCTCCCAGCGGCGGGGAGGAAGGCCAGCACTGGAACCCACACGTGCGTCACTTCACCCAGACCGGGGGTGTCCGCCCAGCCGCCCACGCGAGCCACTGGAAACATCCGGGCCCCACCCCCGGGACGCGGACCCGCTCGGTGGAAGGTGAGCGGGGTCGGTTGTACTGGGGACCGTACCAGCCCGGGTGGCTCCAGGGGTGACCCTGCCGCCCTGCTCCCGCGTTCTCACCCCCGGGCTGTACCCCAATCCCTTGAAGGGCTCACCCCAGAGTTTCCGACTCGGGAGGGCTGGGCTGGGGCCCGGGAATCCGCTCTTCCGACACGTTCCCAGGGGACGATGACGCGTTGGGCGATCTTCCCCCGGCCCAGAGGAAGGCCTGCTCGTGCGTGCAAACGTGTGTTCATCCACGGCGCTCAACGCCCGCATGTGGCAAGCGCCGTGCAGAGCACCACGGGTGACGGGCAAGACAGCCTGCGCCCTGGTCGCACTTAAAGCCCCTCTCCCGAGCCCCTGCCCTTGGCAACAGCGCGGAGCCGGGTGGCGAGGCCACGAGGACAGGCCACGAGGACAGGCCGCGATAAGCCGCGTGGGTGGGAGCGGCCCCGCCCAGCCCCGTGGAACACGCAGTTTGTTCCTGGCCCCTGAGCTAATCCCTCGTCCAAACTTCCCCTCTCAGCAGTTACATAAGTGTTCCCTGAGGCCCGGAAACTTCCAGATGGCCCTGCGGCCCACCCCGCCAGCTGCTCCCGGGATGTCGGCCCGGCCACTTCCTCGGGCCCGGAATTCCCAGAGCAGCCAGACGCGGGCAGCTGTGGAAACGCCGGGAAGGCCAAGCCTGCCGCGCGGCCCGGCCCCGCGACGGCCTTCGTGAGCCGCGGGCTCTTCCCAGGGCGGAGCTGGGTCCCGGTGACCCCGAACATCTGGGCCCACGGCACAGCTGTCTGTCAGCCTCAGAGGGAGGCAGGTCGGCGACCTTCCCCCTCAGCCAGAACAGCCTGCTCCTTGTCCCCACTTTCTGCCGGGGCACATCCCTGGTCCCTTCCGGTGGGCGAATCCCGCCGTCCTCCCCACCACCCTCCCACGTGCAGGAAGCTCCCCGGCCCCAGACCCCCAGGGGCACCAGCGCCCCCCGGGCAGCCTGTTCAAATGCCCACGCACGGGCCACCCGGAGAGTCTGATCCCAGAGGTCTGAGACAGGGCTGAGGATTCCTTACTTTGGGCGCAGTCCCAGGCAGTTTTGAGCGGGAGTTCCTGCGGCCTTACTTTGAGAAACACCGACACAGATGGTGCACTCTCGTTTCCTGAGACGCGTGATCTGTGCGCAAGGGGGAATCACGTATGTGCGTGCGTGTGCCTACAGCGGTCCTCTGTTCACTTATACACAGGCGCTGGGTGGACAGATGTGACTTATATCGTATCGGCCTCTGCGGGCTGCCGTAACATGTGACCACAAACCCGGGGGCTTCAAACAACCGAAGTTTATTCTCTCGCAGTTCTGGAAGGCCAGAGGTCTGAGAGCAGGTGCCGCAGGCCCGTGCGCCCTCTGGCGGCTCCAGGTGTCCTTGGCTTGTGGCCCCATCACTCCAGTCTCCGCCTCCGCCTTCACGCGGCCTCCTCTTCTGTTTCTTACGAGAACAGCTGCCCCTAACCCTAACCCTAACCCTAACCCACACCCACCCAGGCCCACCCTGACCCAGGGTGATCTCGTCTCGAAACCCTCCAGGTGGCGGAGCCGGCGGGCCCCGGGCGTCTGCAGGCCGTGGCCGGGCGGTGCTCAAGGCAGCCGCTGGGCCTGGGCTCTCGTCGCCTCGTCCGTGAACGAAGGAGCCGGCAGCTGTGACGTCGGAGGCTGCCGCAGACCTGCAGGAAGGTACAATGGTGACGCTCGGCTCACGGTGGACACTCAAGGTCTGAGGTCAGTGTCTCACGAGGCAGAACACAAGTTGCACAGTCCCTCCCGCTAGGCGCCAGGTTGAGGGATCAGGGTAGGCAGTTGCTCGCTTGGGAGGACCCTCCTCTTGCCTCTCTGGTGCACGAAGCTTAAAGACAAGGGCAGAGCCTTCCTGTGCTTCAGTGACGAGCCATGAGATTTAAGCGTCAGTCTCCCCAGGAGAGGAGAATCAGAGACTTGAGCTTATTCTTACTAAGGTGCAAATGACTGATAGAAGATCAGTTCCCGAGAGAGAGCAAGTATGAGGACCCTGGTGCCGGGGTCCGGGAGCAGGTGTCCCGGGTTCCCTCGGTTTTCAAGGGGCTCACGCCCCTCTCCGAGGGGGCCGCGCGGAACTGCCTGCCACCAGGGGGCAGCAGAGCACCAGGGACCAAATTATCAACATCGGCGGAGGGGCCGGAATGAATCCCTCCCCACCTCACCTGCGCCGTCCCGTCTTCCTTCCAGTTCCACGCGTGCTGTGTCCATGCATCCCGCATAGGACGCCAAGCGGGGTCCAGAAGGGTCCCCAGGAAAGCGGGAACCTCATTTCTCGAAGGCTGTACTTAGCCCACGTCCAGACGGAAGCGTTCACCTGTTATGCAGGAAAGGGCCTGGGACCAGCCCCGTCCTGGGCACTTCTTGCAGCCTCCAGTGGGGTCCCCGGGCCAGCAGCTCCAGCCCCGCCTGGGAGCGTGCAGGAAATCCAGGTGCTCGGGGCCCAGCCCGGCCCAGTGGGATCAGAATGTCGGGGTGGGCCAGGCAGTCTGGGTTGGGAGAAGCCCTGCAGGAGGTTCCGCCGTGGCTCAGCTCTGAGAACCACTGACTCGGGCCACACGGGAACACGGGTTTATTCGCCCAGACACACGTCAGCGCTGCTCTCAGGAAGAGAAGCGTGGCCGCGTGGCGGTGACCACCGGGAGCCGGTCTGGAGCGCGGGGTCCGGCTCTGTGGGCTTGGCCCCGGCCGGGCTGGGTGGGGGGTCAGTACGTGCCGATGCATGGATGAGTCCACTGTGGTAACGGCCCCTGGACACATGGGGTCCGGGACCCACCCCCCTCGGATCCAGAAGTTATTAAATAGACAGTAGCCTCAGCACGGCCAGCTCGCAAAAATGAGCACTTTTGCGGCTAAAAGGGAGCCCAGGTCCTCCACAGAACTTTCTGGACACCAGAACAGAGGCTGTTCATTGGGAGGCATCAGAAGAAAAGAGATCCCGTGGCCTGGATTCAAAACCCTGATTCACACTTACATGCTGGGCCACCCTACTCAGGCGACCCAACCTCTCTGATCCCCAGCTTTCTTGTGCCCTGTACAATGGGGACAGTAAGTACTGACCAAATAAGCTTGTTGTGGGGAGGAAACAAGACAATTCATGTGGCGGCCTGGCTTTTAGTAAACATTCAGTAAGTATTAGTGAATTTTCCTAATAAGCAGGTCGTGTAAATTGTAAAAATCCGTGTTTTCCCAATCTGGCTCTTCCTCAAAAGCTTAGACATAGAGTTTCCGCGTGACCCAGCAATCCGCCTTGTCCGTGCACACCCAGGAGAAGCGAAGACTCTCGCTCACACCAAAACGTGTGCGGGAACGCTCGTAGCAGTGCTATTCGCCCAGCCAAAAGGCGGAAAAAATCCAGGTGTCATTTTTATTGTCAATGGGAGAAAATAAGGGTGACCCATGAACATTTTAACCTTTCCCAAACTGTTCAGACACAGCCCTGAGTCCAATGCCACCTCCAGGTTAGGGGCTCTGCCCCGGCCGGGCCTCCTCATACCCAGAGCAAAGCCGCCTGGCACACTGTGGGGTGTTTCTTTTCTTTCTTTCTTTCTTTCTTTTTTTTTTTTTTTTTTTTTGAGACCGAGTCTCACTGTGGTGCCCGGGCTAGAGTGCCGTGGCGTCAGCCTAGCTCACAGCAACCTCAAACTCCTGGGCTCAAGCGATCCTCCTGCCTCAGCCTCCCGAGTAGCTGGGACTACAGGCATGCGCTACCACGCCGGCTAATTTTTTCTATATATTTTTAGTTGGTCAATTAATTTCTTTCTATTTTTGGTAGAGACGGGGTCTCGCTCTTGCTCAGGCTGGTTTCGAACTCCCGAGCTCAAACAATCCTCCCGCCTCGGCCTCCCAGAGTGCTGGGATGACAGGCGTGAGCCACCGCGCCCGGCCTGTTGCGGGGTTTTCGAAGGCCACAGACTTGCCAGCTGGATCTGCACTTGTCCGTGAACTCCGTGCGGACCGGAAGGTAGCTGAGCTGCCCAAGTTCCTTGGTGGCTTGGGCAGATTCCAGCACGTCCAGGCCGGAGCGCTGGGCCGGGAATCGCAGCCGCCGCCTGCCCGGCCTTATCTCCAGGAGGGTGTGTCCCCGCCTGCTCCAGACGCCGTCCAGAGGGGGAGGCTGGCAGAGTCCAGAGAGGCGGGTGGCCCCCACCAGCGGCCAGAGGGGACGTCTCCCCTCTCTTGTCTGGACGGAGGCAGCTCTCGCGGGACGGGGGGGGTCCTGGCAGAAGGATGCCACGTCTCGCTCAGACCCTCCCTCCCACAGGGCCCCTGACCGTCACGATGGCCTTTAGGCTCGGGAGGTGGCCCTGGGGCCCCGCCCCTGGCACCTGCACAGACCCAGCCGTGCCACCTGCCCGGCTCCCTCGCACCTCTGGGCCTCAGCCGCGCCAGGTCCTGCCTCTTAGTCTCTTCTGCAAATGACTTCGCCCTCCCGACAGGCTGGGACAGTCTGGTCGCCTGTTTGCTTTCGGGAGCTGTCAGCCCCTGTGGAAGGTCCCCTGCACCTCCCCCTCCCCAGCCTGGCCTTTAACGGGGGGGGGGGGGGGAACTTCCAAGGCTCTTCCCCCACTGTGATCTCATTTGGTCTTTGGAGGCAGAGAGACAGGCTACTGCCCCATTTTATAGGTGAGAAACTGAGGCTCAGAGCCCGGGGCTCAAGGCCAGCCTCCTCCTCCCCCTCAGTGTCACGGGGTTCTCAAGGTGGAAGAGGGGCGCGGGCCGGGGGGTTAAATGTGGCGTTGCCCACGGCCCCCGTGGCCTGGCGCTCGAAAGAACGCATTTAAACAAAGCCCCCAGCCCAGACAGGACGAGAGGGCGAGTTTCCTGTGGCCTAGAAGAACCTGCCAGAAGGCTGGGCCGCACATTTGCTGACTCATCGTCCTGGTCCCGGGGCTGGGCAGCCGCCGGGAGAAATGGAGCTGCCCCCCAACCCCCAGCCTCAGCTGCACAGCACGGTCAGTTCCTCTTCCTTGTCAGGAAGAGAGGGGACGGCCCTGGGGACCCTGAGGGCCACCCTTCTGGAAGAAAACGCGGACAAGCTGTTCAGACCAGTGAGAGGGACGGCTCTTTCTCGCAGCAGCCAGGAGGTGCTGGTGCCAGGCGGGGCTGGCTCTCGGCCCTGGCTTCTCCGTCCCCCAGCGCTGTGACCCCGGGAGACCCGGGAACCACGCCAGCCCCTTTCCTCACCCACAGACTGGGAAACGGGAACATGACAATGGTCCCATTCTCGAGAACGGCCGTGACATTGGAAGACGGACCTCACACGTGGACTGTCCCTGCGCAGTGGGTGTGAGCAGCCTCTGCCTCACAAAACTGCCGAGATTTCATTTATGGGATTCATTTACTCGTGCTTAGCCGGGGAGGTGCGAGATCTCTCCAAGGAGAGCCGTGAATCCAAAACACAGATGAAAGAAACCGCCGAGGACACAAACAAACGGAGCGACCTGCCGTGCTCACGGACGGGCAGAGTCGACGTTGGTAAAATGTCCATTCTGCCCGAAGTGGTTCGCAGATTCAACGCGATCCCCATCGAAATACCAACGTCGCATTTCACAGATCTAGAAGAAATGATTCTACGCTTCGCCTGGAACCAGAACGGAGCCCGAATAGCCAAAGCGAAGTCAAGCAAAAGGAAGGAATCTGGAGGCACCGCATGACCTGACTCCAAACTACACCGCAAGGCTGTAGCGACCAGGACGGCACGGTGCTGGCACCGCGGGAGTGGACACGTGGACCCGTGGACAGAACAGAGAACCCGGAACTAAAGCCCTCTGCCAGCGGCCACCTGACCTGCAACAGGGCGGACAGCACCTCACCCTGCTCGGTGAAGGTGCGGGGGCAGCCGGGAAGCTGCACACAGAAGAACGAAGCAGGACCCTGCCTGTCACCGTATACAGCAGATACTTCCGGGTGGATAAAAGCCTTACATGTAAGGCGCGAAACCAAAAAGAAAATGCTAGCAGAAAATGTAGGAAAGATTTCGCATCTCAACGAGCCCCCAGCTGTGCGCGCGGCCGTTTGAGCCACTCTGGCCTCTGCTTTCAGAGCTTTGTGTCTGTCCCTGTGCTGGGTCCCCTCACGCCCCAAGCCGGTGGACCCCAGCTGTCCCCTAATCCGCAGGGTTAGCCTCCGGGCCCCCTGGAGGGATGCGGGGAGCGGGCGGCACCGGGTTCTGGTTTTGTTTGGTGGGGTTCCGCATAAGGTTCCTTCGCTGACATGCAGAAGTCCAGCAGTCCTGGTCCTGGGCCCCGTCTCCCCTCTGATGGCGACTCTGGGGACGGCGGGAGGCTGGCGGGGCTTGAGGAAGCGGAGGCGGGCACTGCGCGAGCCCGGCTCTCTCTCTCGCACCCGTATCCGGCCACCCCCCCCCCCCCCGCCCCATCTCCTTTGCAGGAGTAAACTCCCTGGGCGGAGAGGCCTGGAGCCTGGTCTGCAGGTGCGTTCGGGGCCATCATCTCCACCTAGAAAGTGTTGCGTTTAGGTCGTTTTCGTTCGTTGACTCAGAGGCCGCATGTTTGCTGTTTGCCGCGCGCTGTTTTGCGCGTCGGGAGTGCCCCGTGGTGACACCCAGCAGACGTGCCGTGCGCGGTTCTGTTTCAGGGCGGGTGACAGACTGTAAACCTACCACGCACGGAGGTCAGGTGGCCGGTGGGACCCCGCTCAGGAAGAAACAACACAGGGCGGAAGGGGGGCTTCCTGGGCGAGGGTGAACGGGCTGCTGGTTTCCAGGAAGGCCCCACGGGTACGAGGGCATGGAACATTCCGGAAGGAGGTGAGGGCGTGAGCCCTGTGGGTGTCCGGGGAAGAGATGTCCGGCAAAGGGAACGGCCGGTGCGGAGGCCCCGAGGTCGGAGCATGGCGGGGTTTGCCAGTCCTCACGGCTGCGGTACGGGGAGGCGGCAGGAAGGACGCCGGGCGGGGTGGGCGCGGCGCAGGCTCATGGCGCAGCAGACGCCGCTGGACGCCCTGGCGCGGCCCCCGCCGGCCCCTGCGCCTGCAGCGCCGTCCGAGGGCTTCCTCCGGCCGCGGGAGCGAGGTCTGTGCGCACGGGCGCTGGCCAGGCCGCTGGGGAGCGGGGTGTCTGCCGCCCCCGTGTGCCCAGGACATCCCTGCTTTTAGCGCTGAGAGTCCCGCGTGTCGGACGCCCCCTGGCCCCAGGCAGACCGGGGCAGGTGGTCCCCCAGGAGGAGCTGAACACCCAGAGCCTGAAGACGGGAGGGTCCCAGGCCTGCGCCGAGTCCCGGCCTCCCCTCAGAGCACGGTGCAGCCGGGCAGCAGGAGGCATGGGGTCCCCACGCGCTCGGGGTCACCCCGCTGCTCTGCCGCCACCCCTCTCTCTCCGACCCCTTCACCTGGCCCTCCCCAGCAGGAGGTGGCCAGGTCGCGGCCCCGGGCAGGCGGGCTGTGTCCTCAGGTGTACTGCTGGGAACCCTGGAGCCCGCTGCCAGGCTCTCCCCTGCTCGGCCTCGTCCCCGGGCTTGGTGTGGCTTCCTGCCGGCCCGGGTTTGCTGGGTTTGGAGCCCGGGGCTGGCGGTGGCCCGCTGGCCTGGCCTGCACCCGCTCTGCGCCCACACCTGGCTCTGCCCGTGCTGGCCTCAAATTGCTTTTTGGCCTCCTGCCCTGGCCTCCCTCTCCCCGTGGCCAGGAGGTGGCAGATGAGCGGATGAACTGACCGGGGCGGCGTGGGGCCTTCCCTGTGCTCTGACCTGGCAGTGGCGTTGGCCCAGCCGGCCACATCTGGGCCAGTGTGGCCTCCTCCGGCCAGCCGGGGGCACTGACGGCTCTGGGTCAAGCCCAGGGAGCGCCACTTGCTCCGCGTCCCGCAGAAGCGGTGGCCTCTGGGGCGCAACTCCCAGGACACCATGTAAACCGGCCCTTGAGGTGTCAGCAGGTGACACTTCCGTCTGTACCCCCCTGCCCGGATTCATGGCAAAATCCAAGCCTCCTTCCAGACCGCCCGGCCCCTGGCATGGGTGCTGGGAGCTGCGGAAAACCTGTCCTTCGTGCTAACGAGCTTTCCAGAAGCTCTTCTCCCAGCACCTGGATTCCATCCCGCCTCGGTGCCGGCTCAGGGGAAGTTCTTTGTTTCCCTCCCACTAAATCCATAGAATTGGCTACATATTTATTTATTTTTTTGTCGTGGCCATAAAAGAAGGACTGGACTGTGACTTTTGCAAACCACTTTTTTCTAAAGGAGGATCCCGTTTTCCTTCAGATGAAAACATTCTTCTAGGATTGAAAGACAACTTTGCCTTCAGTGGCCGAGAGCCCTTGAACAAACGAATCCCTTGTTCTTTCGTGGACCGCAGTGGTCTGTGATAAGTCTCTTTCACGCCCCAAACTCCAATCTAGGGGTTACCAACTTTCTCTGGATCCTTGGCAGTGGGGACCGATTTATTAAATATAGCGAGGAAAAGCCTTTTACCCTTCAAAATGTTTCCATTTTATAAAAATGATAACTGCTCCATTTTAAAAGTGTTTATGCTGGGCCGTGTCCACTCTCAGCTGATGCTTATAACATCCCAGTGAGGGGATCTGACCACTGTCTTCATTTTAAAGAGGAAGAAACAGGGCTCAGGCCGGGCGCGGTGGCTCACGCCTGTAATCCTAGCACTCTGGGAGGCCGAGGCGGGCGGATCGCTCAAGGTCAGGAGTTTGAAACCAGCCTGAGCGAGACCCCGTCTCTACTAAAAATAGAAAGAAATTAATTGGCTAACTAAAATATAGAA
>CAUYPO010051419.1:0-17320 GCA_963574435.1 Cheirogaleus major | reverse complement strand
TGGAAACAACCCAAGTGCCCGTCAATTCATGAGTGGATAACTAAAATGTGGTATATGCTCACAATGGAATATTACTCAATTCTAAGAAACGACAGTGAGCTAGCACCATTTATGCTATCCTGGATTAAGCTTAAGCCCGTTATCCAAAGGGAAGCGATACAAGATATGGAAAATGGGCTCCACATCTACTCGCCATCAAATTGGTACTGACTGATTAAAACTATGGTGCTCAAATGGTGGTAGTGTTCATCATGGATTCGGGGAGGCAGCGAGACCCACATCATAGGAATATGGCGAGCATTGTGGTGGGGAAGGGCATACCTCTAACCCTTCTTAGGGAGAGGCAAAGTTATACAATGTATCCAAAATGTAAAAAAAAAAAATCTTTTGTCAGATGGAGGGCAGGCGGGAGGGGGGAGGAACTGTAGAGTTACATAATGTGTGCCGTGTGCGCCACCTGGGGATTGGACACGCTTGAAGCTCTGGCACATGGAGGGGAGGGGTGGTAGGGGCAATGTATGTAACCCTAACAATATTTGTACCCCCATTATTTGATGAAATAAAAGGAAAAAAATAATCAAGGTCAAGAGAGACAAAGAAAAGCTGAGGGGCTGTTCCAGACTGAAGGAGACTAAAGACACATGACTGAGTACATGAATGCCTGATCCTGGATTGGATACTGGACCTGAACAAAAGTAGCAAGGAAGAACATTATTGGGACATTGATGAAATTTCAATATGGACTATAGATTAGAATATAATAATAGAATAATAATAATGTATAAACATTAAATTTTTTGATTTTTTTTTTGAGACAGGGTCTCACTCTGTTGCCCGGGCTAGAGTGCCGTGGTATCAGGCTAGCTCACAGCAACCTCAAACTCCTGGTCTCAAGTGATCCTTCTGCCTCAGCCTCCCGAGTAGCTGGGACTACAGGCATGCGCCACCATGCCCGGATAATTTTTTTCTATGTATTTTTAGTTGTCCAGATAATTTCTTTCTATTTTTAGTAGAGATGGGGTCTTGCTCTTGCTCAGGCTGGTTTTGAACTCCTGAGCTCAAACAATCCACCCACCTTGGCCTCCCAGAGTGCTAGGATTATAGGAGTGAGCCACTGCACCCAGCCAGAATTTTCTGATTTTTGATTAGGGTACTGAAATTATGTAAGAGAATGTCTTTGGTGTTATAAAATACATATTTGAAATATTAACATTTAGTGCTAAAGGGTATGATGCCTCTACTTTATTTTCAAATGGTTTGAGAAAATATGAATATATATAAAATACATAGAAAAATAATGGTACACAAACAAGACAAAAATGTAAGCAACTGGTAAATCTGGGTAATGATGTATAGAAGCTCTTTTTATTATTCTTGCAGCTTTTCTGTAAGTTTGAAATCATATCGAAAAAGAACCCTTTTGTCATATTCACAGCTCCATCCTTTGTGCCTAGAACAGTACTGGCCCAGCGTACATGCTCAATAAATATGTGCTGAATGAAACTGGGTTTCAAAAATTTTGTATTTTGATTATGTTATTAATAGTACTACACATTATTTCCATATTTAAATAAATTTCCAGTAACAGAGAGAATCTCCTCACCAGTAATGGGTACTTCCTTATGTAACTCCAGGCCAGGGTTTTCAGTCCTGGATCATTCTTGTTATATTCAAACAATAGATATTTTCAGTTCCTTTTTTCTAGGGAGCCAAAGCTTATTAAGCCCCTTCCCCAGTAGGACCCTTGGAGACAAGGCACTTACTAAGAGGACAATAGGTATTATGTGCTCCTACATTTCCCCAAAATGACACCTGCATCTCAGAAATGCCAAGGCTGGCCAGGCAGGGTGACTCACACCTGTAATCCTGACACTTTGGGAGGCCAAGACAGTAGGATCGCTCAAGGACAGGAGTTCAAGACCAGTTTGGACAACAGTGAGACCCCATCTCTACAAAAAAAATAATAATAATAATAGAAAAATTAGCTGGGCATGATGGCACCCATCTGTAGTCCCAGCTACATGAGAGGTTGAGGCAGGAAGATCCCTTGGGCCTAGGGGTTTGAGGTTGCGGTGGGCTGTGATGACGCCGCTGCACTCTAGCCTGGGCAACCAAGCAAGGCCCTGTCTCAAAAAAAAAAATACCAGGTGCTCAGTATGCAGTGATTATTCTTATCCTCATTGTTTTGCTACCACTGATGAAATATTCTCATCTGCCAATTCCTCACAGCCATACAATGGCAATAGTTGTCGTAAGTGGGGACCAGGAGAGAAGTTTGATCCTGCTGTCTTTCGAGTGGGGTCTCAGATTTGCCCTTTGAGTTCTCTATGGCAGCTGCTTCCCTTTGAATTTAGAGAGTGGGTCTTTCAACTTTGCGAATGAAGCATGGGGCCTGCAGAATCAGAAACCTGGGCCTCCTTCCCACTGGTAACCTATCTTCACAATATCCTGCGTTAGTCACATTCGTGAGCCGCGGTGAAGCTCTAAGGACTATGTGTTATAAAAGAGACCCTTGATCTGATCCATAAAATTTGTACCTGTCATCATCTTTCATCCAATCCAGGAGGCCTTTCAATGGGACTGCCCTTCAAAATTGCCCCCAAATACTCAGGAATATTGCATCTCCCTCCTAATCCACATAAAGGGAGCTGGCTACCCCAGGGAGAAAGGGAGAAATGTGTGCAGACATAGCAAACAAGACTCTCCCAGTGCCTGTGATTCCCCAAAGGTTGTGCCTGGTGAGGGAACACTGCTCAGAAGCGCCATGGGACAGGTGGATTAATTACACCATCTAGTGAAAAGCAGTGATTCACTGTGGCCTGGGGGAAGGAGGGTTAGAGGCATAAAGAAGATATACACGCTTGGACGCGTTCCCACGCAGAGATGTGCGGTTGGGGGGAATGCCATGATGGTCCAGGTAAGAAGATGTTCTCACTTTTCTCATGACTGCTGAGAGAGCCCCGCCCGCATCTGATTGGTGTTCACATCTGCTGCCGAGGGAATGGGAACAGACGGAAGAGGGCTTAGAAGGAGTACACAGTATGATGGTATTTTGCTTCTTATTAATTACCAACTGGGTGACCTTGGGCATTTTAATTAATCTCCTAAACCTCAATTTACTCATCTAGGAAATAAAGGGATAGGCTGAACATCCCTAATTCAAAAATTCAGAATCGGAAGTGCTCTAAAATTTGAAACTTTTTGAGCACTTACATGACAGCAGAGTGGAAATTCCACACTGGACCTCGCATGGCAGGTTGAAGCCAAAACACAGTCAAACCTTTGTTCCATGCACAAAATTATTAAAAATATTGTGTAAAATTACCTTCGAGCTGTGTGTATAAAGCGTATATAAACATAAATGAATTTCCGTGTTTATATTTGGGTCCCATCCCCAAAAACTCTTATTATATATATGCAAATATTCAAAAATCTGAAAAAATCTGAACTATGAAACACTTCTGGTCCCAAGCATTTTGGGTAAAGGCTATAACCTGCAATAATAGTACCCAGCTCCTATAGTTAATATGAGGGTCCCATGTTAATGAAGATGTTAGGTATCATCACTACTTCCATTTAATCATTAGGCCCCTAAATAATATCCATTACACCCCTGCTGCTTTAATAAAATTTAAACTCTTCTGTGGCTTACATAGCCCTGAATGTTCTGGTCCCTGCCTGTCTCTCAGACCTGACCCCTGCCACTCTTTCTTACTTACACTGCTTGAACCAAGCCAGATGTCTTCCTGTCCCTGAAACACATCAAGCTCACTCTCATCTTAGGGTCTTTCTATAGATTAGAAAAGAGAAAACAGATCCATATGCCATATTCATCTGCTCAGCAAGGAGTGTTATAGTGAATATAATGAAGCCTGACTTCCAAGTGCAGGATCCAAAAAATATATTCATGAAAGGAAATAAACATGCTTAGTATAACCCACCTTGGAGTCCAGCGCCTGTAAGTGGGAAATCAGTTCTATAAAGTTGACAGAGCAAGCATGATGCTTAGATATCTTGCATATAAAGAGAACTATATTTGGATAACCAGCTGGTGAGTATTATCTTGCCAATGAGAAAACTGAGGTTTAGAGAGGTTAACCTTGCCAGGAATAGCTCGTAACTAGTGGAGCCGGGTCCTGAACCCAAACCTGACTCAAAGAACTCTTCTCTTCAACTGTTACTCTTTATTGACATGAAGATTTTCTACATGGGTTCTCCCATCCGTTTTAGAGGCTGTTAGGTCCTGTCCTACCCACAGAAAGAGCTTTCAAACCAAGACTTTGAAACCAAGATTCGGAAAGCCTGCACTGAACAACCATACCTATGCTGCACATGTGGGTCTGATACAACCTGCGTTAGTGAAAATATCTTAGAATGAATGACTGTCTAAGAGGAATGTCTTAGCGGACCAGCTTGGCCCGTTCTGCACCACAGGTGCCTTGGCTCACCTGGCACTGGATCTGCTTTCTGAAAACCCAATCCCCTTGCCCCTCAGCAGCCTCAGGGCCTGTGCCTCAACTCTCCATCCAGGGTCCCTTCGTCTATCTTTTCTCTTCACACCCTTTGGTACACACTCTCTTCCTTTACCAAGAATCTCCTACTAGCAACCACATCCCTTGCTACTTAAAGTATAGTTCTTGGCATCACCCAGGAACTTGTTCAAATGCAGAATCGAAAGTGCTCTCCAACCCTACTAAATCTGAATCTGAATTTTAACAAGATCCTCAGATGATCCATAAACCCAAAAGCCCCTTAAGGCTTGAGAAGCACTGACCTTGCCCATTTCTTGGCAAAGCCTCCACCAATTCCAAAGGTAACAAATTACCCCCATTGTGTCTGTCAGTCTGATTTCCCACAATCAGAACAATTCTCTGCACAATCAGAACATCTGCCCCCAAGCCTCATATCAGCATATTTAGCAGCTCCACCTGCCTCTACGCTTCTTCCATCAGCCCAGTCTTCAGCCCAGAGGCAATTCATTGGCTTTTATAGACAAGAGCAAAATAGAGATGGGAGACCACCCTTTATAACACTCAAAGGTGTTATTCCCATGTCAATTGACAGGAGTCTCAGTCACAGAATATTATTGTTACTGTTGAATAGTATGTCCCAAATAGATATGAGTTCAGCACACTGTCCAAGGATAGGGGAGTGTAATGATTTCCATTTAAAAAATAGACACAGCAGGCAAGGAACTCAATCATAGGCTTCTCCTACCTGGTTCTGTTGTTTTCTTGCTAATAGTGGTTAATTTTGTCCAGCCCTTGAAGTTCAATGTCCGGTAGAATACTATATCTTAAAACAAATTTAACATGACTTGTATTTGCTGCATAAAGACATTTCCAGAAAGGTTAAATGTATTGTTCCAGGAATTAGAGTTCATAAGTTTGTTAATCCCGAATCTGTACACAGTCTAACAGCAGCAGTAGTAACAATAACAATGATTGAAGTCGCACAATCGCTTTATAGATATCACTGCCCGGTATTATCAGTCAGGTATTCTGTCCATTTTTACCTTCCAGAAAACTGAGGTCCAGGCCAAAGGTACAGTGATCATGATTGAACCTCAGTAACAGTTCAACCAGAAAATCTCTGTCCCTCCCCCACCCCACCACACATACACATTGATAGTAAATTTGGCTTCACTGCAAAATGGGCTAAAAATAAAATTAACTTAGTCGAATGCAACCACATGAGTGACTTCACACTGAAACAGTCACTTTCAGAAAAGGGATGCGCTGAAAGGTCAGATGGAAATTTCCCCCTTTCCTACCCCCAACTGCCAATACCCCCAGCCGCTGGGGCTAGTCTCTTCAAGAAGGTGGCCGTGGGCAAGAGTGATCACTCCTCTTGTTTGATCTATAGAAACTATTTTAAGAAGAAACATGAAAATAAGCACAAGGATTCAGGGAGGCGGGAGTTAGGTGATTTTCCATCATCTGAGGTCAAGTATAGGCAATGTAATTTAATTTTCTATATAAACCTCAAGCTATCTTTCTGTAATAGGAAAAAAAGTGTTACTTCAACTGCCTCTCTGGCCCTACTTGATTTTTCTGTTCTTTTTGTTTGCATGATCTACTCAAGTTAACCTCCCATCCTCAGAAAACATGATGAAAAAAATTAGACAACATCTTCTCCCTTTAACACAGCCACTAATATTCAGGAAGTCCAAATTTTTCTAATGTTCATTAGCTTTTCCTTGGTAATTGGGACTGTGTTAATAAAGCTTAGGCAATAAAATTGTACTTTGAAGTAAATATTAAACTATAGCAACCCATCATTGGGTAGCCATTCCTTTCCAGGAAATGAAGTGAATAATTTAAAAACTTTAGAAACTTTAGAAATTTTCCACAGCCTTTGCTTCCTGTTTTCCCTTCCTTTTTTCTTGTTTAATTTCCTCACTCAAAGTACTTTTTATGATGCTAGTTCTTAATGAGGAGCCTTATCTCTTGCCCTGAAATAATTGACCAGGTGAACAGAGTTCTCTGTTTTCATCCTGCCTCTTGGAACGTCGCCTTTGTCTCTTTCTTTTTATTCTGTCTTTCGAAAGAGTTGACTGAACATCTCAAATTTGTTATGTTAATATAAAGCAATACCAATATATGTTCAAATAGTTTCATTCTGCTATCTTGAATGAAAATCCTAATAAATGTTTTTAATGGCCTTTTATCTATAATTTATTTTATTTTATTTGAATTTTTTTATTTTTTGCTTTCCTACATTCCTGCTGAACATTTATCTATAATTTAACATTAAAGCATGAAATATGAAATTAAGCCAAATCAATCTTATGGGGGTGGGGAGCATCAGCGTATTCAGAGCACTTTATTCTATTTCTTGTTCTTCCTGAACATTCATTGTCTCCCCTCCCCCTCCTCCTCAATCCTTTCATCTCCAGGGGCTGGATATTAGGTTTGAATGGTTGAGGAAACAGACTTAGGTATTATTTCAGTAACTTTACGCTAACCCAACAATGCAATATATAGCATTTACAAGGAGCCCTCCACGTTCTAATCAATTGTAGCTCTTCTGCTCTGGGTACCAGCACCAGATGTTATATTTCCCAGGAGCCTTTGATTAACACAGCACCAAGGCCCCAAACAGAAACTGAAAAAGCAACAAAGATGTAAAGCTGACTATTTTTCAGCACTGACTTCATGCTGGTCTAGCAGTAAAGAACAGATAGAAACTGCACAGAGAAGTTGGCTATCAACAAATCGCTGGTACTTTGAGACTGATCTGAGTTTTTCATTTGAGGGCTTTTAAGTACTCAGAATGCAAGGCAATCCCTCAAAGCATTCTATGCAGTGGCCTGTGTTTTTAAAGAAGACTGGCCTCCGGGAGCTTTACCTTTCAAAATAAAGCTGGGGCTGGAGGTCTATAAGGGTCCATCACTTTGCTCTGAAAGAACCTTGTCTGAGGTATGTCAGGATAGAAACTTAAAATGGCGAACAGTTAGAAAGAACCCCTCTTGCTGTTTCAAAAGAAGGAAATGTTAAAAATCCAAATGTCATACAATTTGGAGGCCAGAAAGCCCTGACCATAGACATGAATACATTTACAAAATAATCTGACCATTCAAAACAATTCAGATGTAAATCGTTTGACGTGGTGAATTCAGACATGAGCTCTGCTTTTTCCAGAATTCAACCTGAAATTAATTTTCATTTGATTCTACCTTTCAAAGAAGAAGTGCCTGAGATTTAAAAATATTACCCATCAAGCTCTATGCTAAAACAAAGCCACACATATTACTAAAATACATATATCAAGATCATTTAAAGCTTAAGACTTGTATACAGGTATAATCTGTTTATGAGTGTCTACCTGTTTCTTGGCCCAAGCTCTTACCACCTGTCACCCACACAGGTAAAGAACAGCTCTTCTTACCTTTGTGCAAGGAGGGCAGGGACCACAACCCAAGGCTGAGGAAACATAAGACCAGGAAGAAAAGGAAAACTGGCAAAGACAAATGCCCAATCTGAAAGCACATGGTCATACTCAATTTACAACCTTTATTTTTAGCCAAGGGCTACAATAATGACTAAATGTATTACTGCAGGTAGACAGCAGCACCCCCTCTACCCATGCTAAATCTGACCAAGTGTCCTCGGAAGTCATCATCATTGATTCTCTGTTACATGCTCTCCCATCCCCTTCACGTCTTTCCACTTCCATTGCTTCATCCTTTGTTCCTATTCCATGGCCAATGGTCTTATTTCCCTAAACTAGAATTGTGCCCAAGTTTGTCTCCCCGCCTCTCTAGTCTCTTTCTTTGTCTAATTTGTCCTATATCCCATCATTGAGCTATTCTCCTACAACTCCATTATTTCACCCTGTGCTTCCTGGGTAAGAACCAGCAATGGTACCCCGTGGCCCATGCTCTTCAGTGTTCAAGAGCGCCCGCCATCTGGCTCTGCCCTCATCTCTACAGCATCATTCCCCAACACTCCCTTTGCAGGATCAGCCACCCTCCAATATTCTGTAAGGATGCTCTTCTATTGTAAGTCTGTCATGTTGAGATCCTACGTGTTCACCTATGGTGGGAGGGAGGGTAAGAGGACACCTGAGTCACCTGAAATGGGCTGAATTGGTACCTGGAGATGAGAAAGAGATGCCATTCCTCGAACTAAGGACCCACAACCAGACTTCTTTGCTCTGCACATGAGCTGAGAGTAGAGATACCTGCCCTCAGATTGGAAATAGGAATTCAGGGGAGTATTCCTTTTGGGCAGAACTTGGAAACTGAGCCTTCTGTTGGCTTGAACAGGGCTCAGACTAGAAGTATATGGCTCCATGCTCACAGGCTTGTAGGGAAGTTAGGTCTAACAGAGCTTGGCTGCCAGCTTAAAATCACGGAGACGGAAGCTCAGCACCATCTTAACAAACTGAGTAAAGACGCGTCAGATGCACGTTGGCTGCCATGACCTCTGGGAAGCCTTCTCTGACCCATGCCCTGTGTCCCTGGTCTCACTGAGCTTCCTTAGCATGCCACAGTGATTAAATCTTAGATTTAGCTCATGTAAGGGAATTATCTGTTTTCTCACCTGTCTCCACTACTACAAGAGCTTGTTGCCTGGTATGTGGAGCAGCTCAAGAAATGAAACCAAGCAGTTCTCAAATGAAAAGCCAGGCTGACAGTAGGGTGGAGGGGAAGCTTTCCTGGTGAGCAGGACTCTGTCTGACGAGCCTTTCCTCCACAGAGCCCAGCGCGGGCCTGTGCGCAAAGTAGGGCCTTGCTGAGTGAGTGAGACAGTGGCCGACAAGCTCATGCCATTTTTATATTCCAGTGTCCCTTTCATTTCGTTCTCAGATTAAATGTGAAAGTCCAAAACTGTTATAACTGTAATGCTAAGAGCTTTGTTTTTAAAATTAAGCGGTTCAAATTACACCATTCATCAGGGCTTTGATTTTTTAAATTTCCATGTAAAAAGTATTCAAGTTCATATATTTTATTATCTTTGTTTTTCATATATGTGAAATTTGAAAATTTAATGCCTTTGATAATGTCCATTCCTCTTCATTTAAAAGAAAAAAATCTATAAAATATTTCTTTTTAAACATTTCTTTAATTTTTTTTCATTTCAATAATTTTCATTTTGTACCAGTGTAGTTGTTAGAAGCAAAAAGTGATGAGATTGGATTGATTGTTCTACTGCCTACACACTGGTCTTTTCCTGAAAAGATAAATAATGGTGGTCATTTGGTAGCTTTTATAGGTTTGCCAGGTGAGCTTTAGAATTATTATAAATGCTTATCCTTGTCCAGATGGCTGAGTTTACTAGGTAATTGGGGGGGCAGAAGCCATCTCTCAGTGATAAAACTTTTAAAGAAGATGAGTTGGGATTAGCATGTAACTTATCCACAAGCATAAAGACTGCAAACATAATTTGTAAGCATGATCAAATCACTACTTTTTCTTAACTCCAAGCAAATAAGTCTGTATACTGCGCTGGTGTAGTGTAATAAATAAACATTATTAACACAAATCCCTTTATCTCTTATATGATTTAGAAAAAGATACCTTCCTAACTTTTAATAGCCCAAGCCTCTTATAACTTTTAATAAAGCCTAAATTGTTTTGACAACAAAAATATTACAAAAATCAAATGTGCAGCTTTCCTGAAATTTTCCTGTTGTGAATATAGGTGTATTTTAACATTTTATATCATGATGACTTTGGAGCATTTGCAAGGTGGTCTGTGATTTCATCTCCAGATGGGGCCACGGCAGCACCACAGTGGCTCTCCTAATTGGATGTGTCGCTAATGAGGAGCGGGGGAGCTTGCAGTCGTCTGTTTTGTGTACATGGTTTCTCTGTGATGCAAACGTACTCTAATTTAGAGCACAGCTTAGTCTGCTGGTTGGGGAAATCTAGCCTGCAGGGTCTGACTTCAAAAACAGAAATAAAGAAAACTCCCAATCCTGGTTTCCACTTTGGCCTTAACTAGCTCCTATTGTGCTCCATATGGCTAGACATATGTTTCTCACTGCACAAATTTAAAACATCTGAAAATAATATTTTCCTGATTGGGTAGCCATTAGGGATGAGGCAGCATTTTCTGAGCAAAAGATTGTCAGTGGTGAACGCAAGAGGCAGCGTCACAAGGACAGCCACCACCCACTCACCATGGCTCTTCTCAAATACAACTGACAACCTACACGTCTGCGGGGTGGGAGGGCAGCTGCCAACCAGCCCTCTCTGCAGGCCCGCAGACACCTTTACTGCTGGAGCAGGAGCTTCAGAATAAGGAAAAGAACCGGCCACATACATTGTGCAAAAAGCAGTACTGAAATATACATATTTAATAGATTAATTTTTGTGATCGTATCTGTGTTTTGTATAAAGTTGTTTTTAGGCCCTAGAGAGTCTCCTCTACATCGTGGGGGAAAGATGGAATACTTTCCCACAAATTACCCTGGATTGGGCTGCATCACGCCTGGCTGGAGCCCCAGGGAAACAGAGGGTTCAGAGGACGAAATGTTACAGTTTTGTTGATGGTGTGGTCACGTAATTCCCTGAGACTCAGGAAGGGGAATTAGTTGGCAAGTAGACTGAGGGTCTTGGGTAGGGGAAAATGAGAAGATGTTCGGAGACCTTTGGGTTATAAAAGGGCGGAACACAGAGGGAACACCGGAAAAGCCCAAGATAGCGTGCTTAATAGTGGACGCTGAGCCAGGGTGGCTGAAGGCAGCATCCCACACAGGCCTGGGGCGAGGGGAGCCTTCTCAGGGAGTTCCTGATTCAGGGCATCTGCAGAATCAGCAGGCAGCCACCCTGGAAAAGCAGTTTCAACTAAGCCAAGAGAGCTGCCCAGGATCTGGAAACAAGGAAAAGAAAGAAAGAGGGAGGGAAGGAGGGAGGGAAGAAGAATCTACTCAGCACTCAAGGTGCTGTAACTTTCTTGGCTCCTAGCTCAGCGCTGCAAACCAGGCACCTCTCCCAGATGAGCACTGCTCCACTGCAGGCATTTGTCCCCACCCTACTCCCAGAGGGTCTCCGCCACCTTCCCCCTCTTCAAATCTTGCCCATCCTTCAGAGCCCAGCTCAAGGCCCACCCCTGCTATAACACTTTCTAGATGCCTTTGTCGAAATTAGTCTCTCTCTGCTCTCAGCTCCCACATCACTCATCTGGCTTTTTTTTCCCTCTCTCTTCTATCATTTATATTAGAGTGGTTTGTGCAAATGTCTTTTCTCTTTAAAGAGAGGGACTTTCGATCCCTGAAGAATTCATTCATTCATTCCACAAATATTTATTGAGTGCTGCCTATGTGCAGGCACTGTGTCAGGGATTTAAGTGACAGACAAGATGAATGAAGTCCCGTTTTCATACTGCTTACCTTTGAGACCTAACATCCAAAATGTGGTCCCCAAACTGGCAGCATCCGCATCTCACCAGCTTATTAGAAATGTGGAATGTCAGGTTCCTCCAGACCTAAGACAACAGCACCTGCCTTTCAACACGATTGCCTAGAGGGTGTGCACATTAAAGTTTGAGAAGCCCTGCTCTAGAGGGGCAGAGGACAAGCAGATAAATAAGTATATGATCAAGAGTCGGGTAAAACTATAACATTTAAGAAATGAGGCAGGATGAGGGGAATGAGAAAAATAGTGGGGGTCAAGGAAAGGAGTTATCATAGATGAACTAAGATAAGGGAGATGTCTCTGAGCAGAGACCCAAACTAATTGAAGCGGCTAACACAGTGTCTTGTACGTAACCAACATGGTTTTGTTCCACTGGAAACAGGGCGGATTGAATTAAACTGAGGCTGCAGAGTTAAAGGAACTCAAGTTGGGGTAGGGTGCAGTGAGGAGAACCAGTTAGGAAGGGACAGTGAGTGTGACGAGTGATGGAATCAGAAATGGCCTGGAAGGAAGAGCAACACCCAGACCTGCTTCTGGTGGCAGAGTCAGGGCACCTCCTCCCCTCTCCTCTGAAGTGTCATCGGCCCTTTGTATTCCCCTCCCCTACTTTGGGGTTTCTAATACGTTGTATTTTTTTATATCTTGATTTTTTTTACTTCCTGTCTAGCACACTGTTTGCTCTGTCCCCTCTAAACTGAATGTTAGGGAAGTGGCCCTCACTCCAGGGAGCCCCTCCTGCCCTTGAGCTGATGATGGGGGAGGTAGCAAAAGGGGTGAGAAGGGTTCCTGGAGCCCCGGACTTGTAAGGAGTGGCTCCTGCCCATGGGAGGCATCCATGTAGGGCGAGCACAAGAGCACCAACACCTGAGTGTGCTCTTGGCCACGTCACACCAGCCAATTCTCATGGCAGCTCTCTGAGGCAAGCACAGTTTTTAACCCTTATATTTTACATAACATAAGTGAGGGGCAGAGAGGTAAAAAAATTAGGTTGAATCATGTGAAAGTGTCCTTTTGGTATGTAAAAATTATCAAATATCAGCAATATCATATGGTTTAACCAAACTGTATGCCCAAGATAATGAACTTCTTAAGTGGTAGAATGCACATGCAAATGCACATCCATCTGTCTGATTCTAGAGCCTAAATTCAAGGGCAAAGCCATTCCTGGAGGAAGGACACTATGGGGAAGCCTCGTCATTAAATCTCATTAGAATATTCATACAATGAGGCCTGGCATAGAGAAGACAGGATTGGAAGTAATCGTCTATGTGAACTATAGCCATATGGTCATCCCAAAATACTTTAATTTTAAAATGAAGGATCCTTATTCAGCCTTAAAAAGGTATGAAATTCTGACATAGGTTACAACATAGATGAACCTTGAAGACATTTTGCTTAGGGTAATAAGCCAGACACAAAAGGACAGTGTATGATTCCACTTATATAAGGGACCCTGAGTAGTCAAATTCACAGAGACAGAAAATGGAATGGTCGTTGACCGACACTGCAGGGAGGGGGGAATGGAAAATTAGTGTTCCATAGGCATAAACTTTCAGATGGGAAGACAAAAAATTCTGGAGATGGATGGTGGTGATGGTTGCACGGCAATGTGAATGTACTCAATGCCACTGAACTGTACACTTAAAATTGGTTAAAATGGTAAAATTTATGCTGTGTATGTTTTACAATAAAAAAGAGAAAAGAAAGGCCTTGCTCCAGTTTGGACCTACCCAGTTAAGCATAAGCATTGTTGAATACCTCGATACTGGAAGACAAAGACTATTATTTCAAGTCTATGTCTTTATGACATAAAGCATACATGTGTATACTAGCATATTTGCTTATATTACATACAAGTAATAAGGATAGCTAACATTGAGCACTCACCTTGTGCTAGATGCTGATTTAAATGTATATGTATTAATACACTCAAAGTTCACAAAAGCACTATAAAACAGGCACTTTGATGATCTCTGTTTGTTTTCATACCCATGCCTCCATGACATATATACAGTCATCTGTCAAGATTCAAACAACTGCAGATCAAAATATTCAAAACAAAAATGGACAGTTGCGCCTGTACTGGTGATCGGTTCCAGGATCCCACAGACACCAAAATCCCCGGATGCTCAAGTCACTTATGTAAAATGGCATAATATTTGCATATCACCTACACACATCTTCCCATATACTTTAAATCATCTCTAGATTACTTATGACATCTAATACAATGTAAACGCTACATACGTCGTTGTTACACTGTATTGTTTAGGGAATAATGACAAGGAAAAAAAATTCTGTATGTGACCAGTACAGGCGCAACTGTCCATTTTGGTTTTGAATATTTTGATCTTCAGTTGTTTGAATCCTCAGATGTGGAACCTGCAGGTACAGAGGCCGACTGTACTTGCTAGGGCCATCACCTTGCTTTCGTACTATTTGGGAATCTCTTGAGAGCTTCAACAACAGAAGACTCTATAATAAAGACTGATTAGAAGCAAAGGCTTGGAACAACCCCTGGTTCAGGTCCTCAATAAATTTTTAAATGAATAACCACATGACCCAAGAAGAGACCCTTGGCTTCTCTGATTATATTCCTTAATGTTTATGTCACCCGAGCTTTAAATATGGGGAAGTGAAAAAAAAAAAAAGCCAACACCACAGTGAAAATTTCTGCCAAAATGCATTCTGCTATTTTCACTAAGTAGAAATGTGACTAAATATAGCCTACAAAAGCGGGCTATATTTGGAAATGGCCTTTTGTTTGTTTGTTTCACCCAAAGTGTAGTATCATAAAAGAGTCTCAACCTTTTCGGATGAAGGAAACTCAGTGCAATGGTTCTGTGTCGCCTCCCCATTTCTGTGGGTTACATGACCTCCCCCTCACTACTTTCAGCTCAAGCTTGTTAGAACCAGGACTCTATAGTTTGACCACAGAATATTTTTAGTTCCTTCTGACAGTATTGGAACTGGGTGTAGGATACTCAGCTAACAGTTCTCTCTAATTGTTGCACCTACTGCACAGAAACTGAAAAAAAAAAAAAATGATTGAGGCTCCAGTCACAATCCTGCTGGAAAAGGTGTGATGTCTGTCAGCTCTTCAAGAGTTAAGCAGCAGATCTTGCACTTTCAAAGCCCGTTGTTTTGCAAGAAGTCTTAGGTGAAAACAATGAGACAAAACGATGCTTTGTGAAAGACAATGACATCCATTCAAATGTCTCTCATCAGCTTTTATACTTTCTTATTTTGCACAGACTTGTATCCGGAATTATCCTGTTCTATTAACTAGTCTGGTAGAGGCTCAAATAAAAAAAGACACTTTTTTCCCCTTAAATGCAGGGTGGTGGGTGGAGAGAAAAAAAAAAGAAAGAAAGCAAAAAGACATCTCTTTCAACTCATTCAGTCCTGGCGTTCACTAGGTGGAGAGGTTGTTTCTAGTCACAATCCCTTTCAGCACTTTATGGGAAGAGCCAAAAGCTTCCCAGAAGCACAAATTCCCAAGGGCATGCTTCAGGTTTAAAATAACTCACTTCTCTACAAATGAATTAGCCCCCAAAGTAGGAGGCCAAGGGAAACATCTTTTTGTTTCTTTTCTTTTCTTTTTCTTCTTCTTTTTTACGTGTCATCATGATTCCTTACAAAAATCCTGAAAATTGGAGAGGAAAACAGTTCATTGGGTTTCTGGTCTATTCTATTTCCATTTCTGTCCCCTTCAACACGTTCCTCAGAGATTAATTCCATCAAGTCTTAAATATAGTGAAGGCAGCCATGCCTACCACTTCCCAAGGAGCAGAGTACACAATTTATGAGATTGTATGGGCAGGATGTTAGGTAGACAGCGAGGGATTCTGGGACTCCTAGGGACAAAAGTGGGTGCTGCTATGATTCACCCCCCTGTCCCGCCCTTCGCCAAATGGGCTCTCAGAGAGGCTCACGGGAGATCCACATGCGTGGTAAGACTTGGGTCACATGCCTCTCTACTATCCAACCAAAGTGGTTCCATGGTGACCTCTGAAACATGAGGGATGTCCCAATCCAGGCACTATAAAACAAGACTGCAGACCATAACGAGTCCCTTTTTGCGCCCTTTCTTTTGCTCTCCCTTTGCTGAGACAGTGGGTCCGGTTGTCATCTCTGGCGTATGTATCACAGTCTGTAAACCTATATCTTGCTCTTGCCCTATAATCCTATCTTTCTCTCCTCAATAAACCTCATTTTCATGCTTGCCTCACTGTGGTGCATCTGGTCATTCTTCAGCCACAAGCACACTAAGAACCAACATTTCAGACTAAAACCTGACAAAGACATTTAGACTTTTGCTCTGTGGTTGCACAGGGATCAGAGTGAGGCAAGTGGGTGTCAGAAAGGTGATCTCCAGGCAAAGCTGCCGATGAGAAGAGAGAACGGGGGAGGTACTGGCCAGTCACTGAGCTGGGTGGGGGCAGGGACCTGAGATGCCAAGGGAGTCAGAAAGGGGAAACCAGGGACCTGGGTGCAGCCTTTGAGATGCATCTGTCAGTAGGTGCCCATCAGACTGAAGACTTATGAACACAAGGCCCTTTACAAATTACACTGGTGTAACTGGTTCTATGAACAAATTTTAATGACCCCTACGTGTTTTTTTATAATTCTCTCCTTTATCTAACTACTTGACTTTTTGAGTTGTTTCCCAGAAATGGTGGCTTTTCTTCAAGACAAAGAACTGAGAATCTGAAGGCCCCTGGGCAGACTTCCTGACCCAAGATTCACCATCCCCAACAACTTGCCCCCTTGTTCATTATACCATGACCTGCCGCAAGGCACGTGGCCCCTCCTTAAAAGACCATGATTTCTGTAAATTGGGGAGACGGATTTGAGGCAGCTTCTCTCATTCATTCTCCTGACAAGATGCCTGCCATATTAGAAACATTCTGGCCTGGGCATGGTGGCTCACGCCTATGATCCTAGCACTCTGGGAGGCTGAGGCAGGAGGATTGCTTAAGCTCAGGAATTTGAGACCTGCCTGAGCAAGAGCAAGACCCCCGTCTCTACAAAAAGTAGAAAAATTAGCTGGGTGTAGTGGCATCCACCTGTAGTCCCAGCTACTTGTGAGGCTGAAGCAGGAGGATCGCTGGAGCCCAGGAGTTTGAGGCTGCAGTGAGCTATGATGACACCACTGCACTCTACCTGAGGGACAGAGGGCCATTTTGTCTCAAAAAAAAAAATTCCTTTCTTCCTTGGCAGTCTTCCTATTCTGAATAATTACATCTTTGTGCAACGAGCAACTGAGCCTGTACTGAAACTCCCTTGCAATTGCATTGGCAGGAGCAAACATGCCAACCAGCCACAAGAAAACCCGGTATCTACTACACCCTATGTGAAGAGGCCCAGACTGATGAATAATACTCTGGTATTAGTGGGTAGTAATGACGGGGAAAACCGTCCCGAGGCAGGACGCGGCCATTTGCCTCCCCG
>CAUYPO010051418.1:0-46748 GCA_963574435.1 Cheirogaleus major | reverse complement strand
GGAGAGCTGATGGTGCAGGTTCCAGTCTGGGTCTGGACGCCTGAGAACCGGGAGCATCGAGGCAGGAGAAGACTGGTGTCCCAGCTCAACCAGTCACACAGAGAGCAAAGTCAACCATCCTTTGCCTTTTTGTGCTATGCAGGTCTCGGGAGGTTGCCTGATGACAGTCACATGGGGAGGACCACCGGCTCTACTGTACTGAGTCCACCCATTCAGATGTGAGTCTCCTCCAGAAACACCCTGGCAGACACTTCCAGAAATAACGTGTTCACCATCCGTCTGGGCATCCCATGGCCCAGTCGAGCTGACATGCAAAATAAACCATCACACCCATGAAATCACAGTATCAACTCTTAGTTCTTGACCGAGTGCCACATGCTGAGCACCGGGCTTGGCCGTTCACATGCATGGTCTCAAATCTTCACAGTGACTCTGTGAAATAAGCGTGGTCCCATTTTACAGATGTGAAACCGAAGCTCAGAAAGGCAATCTTGTGAAGAGTGGGAGCTCTGGGGTTTCAGACGGGTCTTTTATACAACACCCTTTTTTCCCTCCGTATATAACTCTGTTTTGCTTTGTTAGGCACCTTTACTTCTATTACCGCAATTCACCTTCAAACAAGTGATGGGAAGGTGGGCATTATTCATTCTTTTATTCAAATATGTATCGAGCCGGGTACTGTTCTAGATTTTGGGGCAACATCCAACGAACAGAGCAGACTAAGTACTAAATACCAGCCTCTCTCTAATCGGGGAAACTGCAGTATGTGTGATGTAGGATGATAAAGACCAATAAGGGGAAAAGGTGCCAGGGGTGTTTCTCCTTTAAGATGGGGTGCTCAGAGGGAGTCTCACTGATGAAATAAATGTTAGTTACGCAGAAACCTAGAGGGAGCGAAGAGCATATCATAAGAGGACTATCTAGGGAGGTGAAGTGACCCAGACGTGGCCACAAGGCCCCTCACACCTAAGCTGTAGCTCTCACTGAGGCTGCTGCCTCTAAGCATCCTCCGGCAGAGCCCACAGGGCCCTCAGCTTGCTCCATGCTATGGGGCAGACGGAAGGGCACCCACTTTCCCCAAGACAGACCAGGTGCCCTCAGTCCCAGCAACTTACCCAGAGGGTTTTTTTGGGCACTCATCTTCATATTTTCTTCCCAACCTCTGGGTGCAAAAGTTGGGGAAGTTGAGGCCACCCTACAGGCCTGAACAACAGATTCCCCCACTGTGGCTTCTGCTTCCAAAGTCCAGTTTTTGCTCTTCTACTTGAAATGTGTCTTACTGCCAGTGGCTGAGTAGGCTGAAGTCTTTGAAACACTAAGTGTTCTATAAAATCCAAATAATTCCCTGTAAATCAAAGTACTTGGCATGCTGGCTGCAAAGCCTGGAGCATTTTTTTTTTTTTTTCCTAAGGTAATCTCTAGAAAGTAGTTTGTACTCATGTCTCCACAGTGATTAAATATGCAAAGTAATTTCCATGATTTTCACTGCGTTCTGAACCAAATCAGATTCTGTTCTGCTCCTCTTTGTACAAAGCCACTTATTGGATCAGATTCCAAAACAAATCCCCCGAATTTGGCGGATCATCATTTTAAAAGGGGGCTTGTTAAGGTAATCATTAAATTAAACCACCCCTTTAAGAATATTTAGATCTGGTCCGCCAAGCGGAACGGTCTAATGGTTTTTAAATTAGAAGCTGCGGAATGCTGGTGAATTTTCTTTTGTGGGTCAAGTGGGTATTAACAAATGCTAAGACTGTTCTCTCTTTTGTCATCACCTTGAAATCTGCAAAGAAAAGCAAAGAGTGGGAAGGACCCAAGGAGGGAGGTCAGGTGGGGATTGAATGTCCGCTCAAGAGAGGCCCACGCCTGAGTCCGCAGGTCAGGGCACGCCACGGCGGGGATGTCCTGACCTCAGGCGGCTTGGACCCCTCATGGGGTCAGACCTTCCAACCACAGAGCCTGAGCCGACACCGGTGGCCTGGAGACATTTTTAAAGACCTCTTCACTGTCTGTCCTCCAGGAAGGTTGGCAGTGAGTCCCGAGAAAGCCGCACGCCGGAGCCCTTTGTCGGCTCCTCCTCGGGGTGTCTGGGGACCCGAGACGCCACGCAGCGAGTTTCACCTCCTCTTACCAGGTCTCTTAGCTTCTTGACAGCCCCTCGGGTCCCCACCTCCTCTTACCAGGTTTCCTAGCTTCTTGGCAGCCCCTCGGGTCCCGCACTAAGGCGGCCCCGGCCTGGCAGAACTGAGCCGGGGTCGTCTGTGACTAATTCAAGTGCAGTTAGAGCCAGGCATGGCAGAGTCACCTGGGGAGGTTCATCCGTGCCAGCCACATGCACCAAGACAGCCGGGTGGAATTCTTCTGGGGTGGGGCTGAGCATTGACTTTTTCAAATTTTTTTTTTTAAACTTTCCGGGTGATTCTGGTGTGCAGCCGAGGTCGAAAACGATCACACATTTGGGAAAAAGCCTTTCTCAGAGGCGTTTAAAGGCATCAGGCCCCATGCTGGTGGGGCCTTCAGTTGAATCGGAGCTGGGCAAACCGAGGCCTTGGGGCCGAACGTGGCCGGTGCCCAACCCCGGGTGAGACAGTTTGGCTTTTTCGTGGTTGAAAAAAAATTCAAAAGAAGAATAGTGTTTCTTGATACCATGAAGTGATAGGACATTCAAATTTCAGTCTCCACCAATAAAGTTTTATTGGTACACAGCCATGCTCATTTATTTACATTCATTGTCTCTGGCTGCTTTTGTGCTGTGTCGGCAGAGCTGGGTAGTTGCGACAGAGATCGAATGGCCTGAAAAGCCTGAACTATTTACTATCTGGTCCCTACGGGAAAAGTTTGCTTATCCTTGAGCTAAATCATAGGAGGAGGAAGAGACACTGAAAATGAACTTCTCTTTAATCTATACAATGTGAAATGGGACCCATTTAAAATCAAGCAAAGATTTAAAAAGAAAAAAAGATGAAATCCAGCATGACCTGGGTAAGGAAAGGACACGTTCATACGCAGTCACGGGGAGCGTTGGAACACGCTCCTGTCTGTGTGCTGCAAGGACCCTACCAATGTTCATGTGCCTTGCCCAGTGCATTCTATTTCTAGAAATGTACCCTGTGAAAATTCTCAATCATTTGTGCAGTTTTATCTACCAGGATTTCATTGCAGATTATAATATGAAAAAAAAACCCCACAAAAAACATCTAAGTGGTCAAAACAATAGGGGTGTTTTAATAAATTATGCTACAGCCCTACATAGCTGTACAAATGATGTGGTGGAAGAGTAGATAATGTCTGTGGCCTATGAAGTGAAAAATAAGCCACAAAATTATTATGAACAGAAAAATTTCAACTTATCAGAAAGTAATACAGATATACACAGATATCCCAAATGATGATAGTGTCTAACTCTGGGTGATTTTACCTTTTCCCCTGCTTTTCTGTATTTTTCAGATTGTCTACATTGAGCAGGAGTTAGTGGTAGTGTTATTCAGGGGTGGCTCCCCAGGGACAGTGCAATCCAGGACACCTTAACTTGGGGGGTGAGGAACCCAAATATCCCAGGAACCTTCCTCATCTCCACCTGCCGAAGGAGCCTGAAGACGCCACACAAAAGACCTGGCGCTCTCTCGCGCGGGCGAGGAAGCGCGGTGTGAAAAGCAGAGCCTTCGAAGCCAGAGGACCTGGATTTGATCACTTGCTCAGTCATCTTAGCCATTTCGAGGGCCATTTTGATCCTCTGAAAGGCAGGAAAGATAATGAATCTTCCTTACGAGGTTTCTTTGAAGGCTGATGAGAGAGCTTATGCAAAGGCGCCAGGTGTGGCGCCCGGCCCCGGTGAATGTTCCAGAACCACTGGACCCCTTCTTCTTTCCCTCGCTGTGATCTTTCAAATCCCTTCTACTTGAAACCTCGTGAACAGTTAGGATTCTTCTAATCATGCCCACTTGTACAGGAAGAAGAGGTTGCAATTGCAGTCTCATGTGCTCAGAGAACATCTGTCCTGAAAGCAAGTCCCAAGTTCTGCCGGGCTCTGCCTCCACGCGGGCGGCGTCCAGGGGTACCAGCTCCTGACGGTGCTCTCCAGGGCATGTGTGTGCTCTGTCCTTTCACAGGTCTTGTACGGGGGGCCCTGAGTGACAGGAGCCAAACGTGCCTCAGCCCTGCTTGAGACAGGATGAATGTCCCGAGGGTGACAGACGGAGCTGGGCCTACAGGCACAGGCTTCCTGGTATTGCATGCCTGACCCTGGGCAAAAATAGTGGAGAGGAGTTGGCAGCTACGCAGGACCTGGAGGCCTTTGGTTTACATGCTGTGACTCACGACAGCACGAGCACTGTGCATGGAGCACTTGCTGCGGCCAGAGAGCAGTGGTTCCCAAAGATGTGCACATCCTAATCCCCAGAACCTGTGAGTACGTTACCTCCTATGACAAAAGGTAATTAAGGTACAGAGGGAATTAAGGTTGCTAAGAAGTTGACCTTAAAATAGGGAGATTATCCCGGATTATCTGGGGGTTTAATGTGATCACAGGGTCCTCAAATGCGCAAGAGAGAGCGAGGCAGAAGAAGAGAGTCTAAGGGAAATGTAAGCATTAAGCATGGTAAGAAAGATGCATACAGCATTGCTGACTCACGGAAGGTGGATATCAGCCTCTGCTTGAATACCTCCAGTGATGGGGAGCTCACTCTCAACCACTCCCAACCCATCCAGGCCTTGGGCAGCTCTGCTTGTTGAAGAGGTCTTTCTGATGCAGCACGTTCATCATAATCTGCCACCGTAAAAACACTCTTCTTCTGGGGACCCTCAGAACGTGTTTGTTCCTCATCCTTTACAACAGCCACTGAGAAGCACATGAAGACAGCTCCCATGTCCCACAGGCCTTCTCCTCTCCACACGAATGTCCTGAGTCCTCCACCCTGTCTAACACGACACAATTTCACACCCCACACCATCTTTTCACTCCAGCTGGTTTGCATCACTTCTAAAGGCTGTGCCCAAACTTCACTGCCCCTCCACATGACCCGTGCTGTCTGGAGGAGCTAGAACGACCCCTGCTCCCACTCTAGGTATTGCGTTTTACTAACCAGACTCAGGTTGATGTTTCTCTAGGGGCTGAAACCACTCTGGGGTCACACTGGGGCTTACTGTTGACGAAACCACCAGTTTTGTTCATCGTATGCAGGTTCTGAGACCTGCATCACACAACCGACCCTCATGTCATGCATTCATCAACTGGCACTCACTGCACCCCCTTCTTTAGGCTGTGCTGTGCTCCTGATTTTAGGGATACAGCAATGGACAAAGCAGCAATGTCCTTGGCCTCACCTTCTGGAACGTTCTGAGGGCCCATGCACAGGGCTTTTCACTTAGACCAGCGATGATTCATTTTGCTGGAACTGCTTCTCCTTCAGGCTACGGAGGCCTCTGGGGAGCTTGGTTCAGCCACCCGGCATCTCCTCCACCCCTCAGGTCCGGCCAGGCTGGCTCCTTCTTGCCAGTCACCAGACCAAGGCCTGAAGACACCTGGCTGCCCAAGCATGGGCCAGACACTCTTGTCCTGCCTGTGTTTGCTCTGTGGGTAGAGGAACACTTGCTAGAGGCAGCTGGACTGGAGCGTAGCATTCTTTGCATCTCGGATGCATATTTGCTCCACGAAAGCAGAAAGACCCTGTCTCTCCTCACGCTTCTTGTCCTCTTATCTTCTCCATCTCATTGTGAAGACAAAACAAAACTAACCGTCTCTTGGTCTGCCCCAATAATCTCCTGGAGGCATGTCCTAATAGTAATAAACATTCTTATCAGTCAAGTGTTTGCTGTGCATTGTCTTGTTTGATGCTGGGACCAGTCCTGCAGGATGGGTGCTCCTGTTAGCCCCCGTGCAGACGAGGAAGCTGGGGCTTAGAGCTTAAGTAGCCTGCGCAGGGCTGGTTGCAGCTGGTAAGCTGAGGGGCTGGGATTTAACCTCAAGTACCTGGCTCAGATCCTGGGCTTCTGAGCACCATGCTGCATGACCGTCGGCATGTCCGTGTGCCCAGAATTGAGTCCAAGGCTTACCACATTGTACATGACCAAGAAATGTTTGCTGAAATAATGATGACTTGGGGCGCTCCAGGTGAGGGATGGTCACTAGGAGAGCTGCTTTCAGCCCAGCCTAAAGCATCCATATGATGGAATCCTCCCCTACAGGGAGGGGGTGGTCTAGGCATTGCCAGTCTGAAGACAGTGGGAGCTAGAGTGGGGGCTCGGACGCTGTCCAGCCCAGGTGGCCCAGGGTCAAGTCATCACACCCGAGGTCAAGAGCAGAGTGGAGGACAAAGGACACGTACACAAGGCTAGGGGCTGGAAGGGGAGCTTGAGAAGGAAGCGGGCAGGAGGGTGGCGCTCTGATGGGGACCAGGTCTGGCTCTCCAGGGCTTCCTGTTCCAGGGGGCTGGGATCTGGGCATCTGTGGGTCACCTGGACTAAAAGCCCAGGGTCTTCCAAGATGATGGCAAGCCCCTTGATCGGAGATGGAAGTACAGCCCTCTGGAAAGTTGCCGTTTTGCAGAATTGGCTTGTCTTGGAGGCCAGTCTTATCTGGAGAGCTCCTCTTAAACTGAGACAGCTGTTCCTGAGAAGTGGCCGCTCCAGCGCCTTTGTGGGGAGGTCGGGAGCCCCCAACTCCTATTATGCATTTCGTTACTGATGTTTCAAATAAATGTGGACCCAGGTCTTCATTCATTTGAAATTCATTCATCCTGAATTTGGAATCGCTTGGAAAGCGGTTGGGTTGGATTTCACCTTCCTTTTTTTCCTGTAGTATAAGCGACATTGCAGGGGGCATGTGCAGCTCAGTGACGGAGATTGGCACATTTCACTAAGCAGGGTTTTTAATTGGCGCAGGGAGTGTTTATCCCTGAATACAGAATCCTCTCGGATATCTGCTCATCGGCACCTTGGTAGTCACAGAGAAGCCATTCTAATGACAATTATAGTTGCTATTATTTCTGGGTGTTTCCTAAGTGACAGGCACCATGCTAAGAGTTTTACCTGCATTTCCCTTTCCCTTCTTAAAAATTGAGCAAAGGAAGAATCATAGCAGTTAAGAATATTGTTGGAGCCACACTGCCATGAGTGACAGTGTCTGCAGCCTCCTGCTCTTGTCCCCGTCAGGAGAAACTCCATCAAGGTGTGAAAGAAGAGGAGCGTTAGGGTCAGGTGGAGTTCATGTCCCCATCACCTGGTGTTCACAGCGCCCCATTGGATAACTTATTTCACCTCTCTGAGCCTCAGTCTTGTCACCTATAAAACAGGAATAGTAATTTCTATGACCCGATAAGATTATAACAGTAGGTAAATTATCGTTCTTTCGTAACATTTGTTATAATTTGTATTTATTTACTTGTCTCTTTACTTGGTTTTGTTTGTTTTCCCCACGAGACTGCGAGCTCCTTAAGCACAGAGCCCGCCATTCTGTTAACTGCTGCGTCCCCAGAACCTAGCACAGTCCTCAGCTTGTAGCCGGCAGTCAGTAAACATTTGCTAAATGACCGAACGAATGACATGCCAACTAAAGATGGAGCCCGCGTATACGGAGCACTTACTGCCTGCCCTTCCTCCTCTGGAGCTGGGTCCCCATAGCGCGCGGGGCTCTGGGGGGTTTACAGGTAGAGGAGGATGACACACCGAGCATTGCGCTGTGTCCCCATTTCCACAAGGCTCACTGGGTTTCGAAGTCAGTACCTGGGGAGAGAGGCGGTTTGGTGGTGCTCACTAGGTATTGGCTTTTGCATTCCTTGAGCTGCCCATAAAATCCCGCAAACATATGGCGTTATTTCTTCACGAGACACGTCCAGATTAGCTTTTATATCTCATCATAGAGAGTGAATTTTAATGAATAGGACTGGGAAATCCATAAAACAATAGCAATAATAATTAGAACCGCTTCCATTTATTGAGTGCTTGCTGTGTACCAGGGGTTATCGTAAACACTTTATAGGATTTATTTAATTGTTAGAAAACGCTAAGAGGAGAGAGTACAATTGTCTCTATTTTACGTAAGGAAACTGAGATTCAATTTGCCCCGAATCACATAGCTCCTAAGTGGTGGGATCACAGCTTGTACGCAGGGTTTCTCGTCTTTTCTTGTGTATCACAACTGCGTCCTTCTTATCCGAGGGACAATCTCAGCTCTCCATCTCACTCCTGTGAACTCCAGCATGAACACGGGTCTTTCCAGAGCTGAACAAGTGACCCTAAAGACGGGCTTCAACGCCCCTGCTCTCCTCTTTATTGCTGGTGTTTCCTGGCCTTTGCTTAGAGCCTTCTGGGCTAACCCTGTGCAGTGGGTTCAACTGTGTCCCCCAAAAGATATGTTAGATTCCTAGCCCCTGGCACCTCGGAATGGGACGTTATTTGGAACATGGTCTTTGTGGAAGTAGTTAGCTGATGTAAGATGAGGTCATACAGGATCAGTGTAACACAACTGATGTCCTTGTAAGAAGAGGAGAAGACATACAGACACACAGGGAGGAAGGCCATGTGACAGTGATCAGCGGTATGATATGATGATCTCTTACGTGACACAGCTATAGACCCAGAGCAGCCAGGAGCTAGGAAGAAGGTTTACTCCCTAGGCTCTCTGGAGGGAGCTTGGCCTTGCCAGCACCTTGACTTCAGCTTTTGGCTTTCAGAACTATGAGAGAATATGTTTTCGATGTTTGAAGCCACTAAATTTGTGGTAGCTGTTTATGGAAGCCCTAGGAAACGAATCCACCCTGATTCTAGAAATCTTGCTTCTTTGGTTTCCCAGCCCAGATTAATAGGAAAGCAGCAGCGTGCGAGGGGCATGAAGGCTGCTGGAGGTAACGCCCCGCCCCGGGTGGAGGAAGAGGGTCAGCATGCAGCCGGCCGAGCTGCGGGGCTGGTTCGGAACACCTCCGTAAAAAGCAGGCAGGAGAACGGGAAGCACAGCTGCCTGGAGACAGTCTGCAAACGAGAGAGTTCCTGGAGGACTCGTGACGCAGGGTGACAGCAGTAGCTCACTGCGGTGTGCTTTCAAGAGTACACGGAGCTTTGCAGGTCCTAAGTCTCACCGAATACCACAGATAGTGGTATTATTTTTATTCCCCAAGAAACTCAGGATTATAAAGCTTGAGAGATTTACCCGAGGCAGGTAAATTAGAGGAGCAAGGATATAAGCCCAGAACCGGGATGCACAACATATTTTAGTTACGTCCAAAGTACATTCATTAACAGCCTTCTGCATACCAGGGAGCAGGCTCTGCAAATACAAGGACAGAAAGACACCGCCAGACCCTCCTGGTCTCCAGGAGACTACAGTTTAGTGGAACAGACAGACGGGAAACAGGTCAGCTCCATGCTGGGGGAGAAACACCTTGTGGAGGGAGGTACACGGTGTGCCTTAGCAGACACCTGTTCCAGCCAGGGGTTCAGCCTGGAGGAGGTGGCTTCTGAGGCTGGCTTTGAAAGAAGATTAGGAGTTAGGTGAGGGGAAGGTGTGGGCAGTCTACACCAGTGGTTCCCAAACTCTTTGGTTATAGGCCCCCTTTATGACTTATAAATTACTATAGACCCTAAAGCACTTTTGTTATGTGGGTGACAGCTATCAATATTTACTATACTAGAAATAAAAACTGAGAAGTTATAAAAAATATTTATAAGTTCATTAAAAATAATAAATCCATTACACATGAATGTAAATGACATATAGATTTTTTTTTTTTTACAAAAAATAACTTCTTTGTCCAAAACAAAACAAAAAGAACTTTAGCAAAAAAAAAAAAAATGATCTTGTTTTACATTTCTACAAATTTCTTTAAAGCCTGGCTTATTGGAAGACAGTTGGATCTTCCTATCTGGCTCTACATTCAATCTGTTGAGATATGTTGCTTTGGCTGATGTATATGAAAGAACATCTGGCCTCATGAGCATAGAAACAGGAAAGGGGGGACCTGGGTACCCCCTGAGAGGCTCTGTGGATCTTGGGTGTCCTCAGGACACACTTTGAGAGGTGCTATCCAAAGCAGAGGCCTTCCTTGATAGAGAGGTCTTTCTTGTCATGGTAGCTACAGGGCTTGCTCCCTGGCATGCAAATGGCTCTTAATGAATGCATGTTGGACTTAACCAAACTGTGTTGTGGCATCTGGGTTTAAATCCATGCTCCTCTAATTTACCTGCCTTGGGTAAGTCTCTTAACCTGAGCCAGGGCAGCAGGGGGCTGGCCACAGCATGCGTGGCTTAGGGAGTTTTTTACACACAGATCAGCATTACCAGAGCCTACTGGGAAAGACCCAGAATGGCAGGGGGGCCCCTGAAGTGGTGGGTGGAGGACCCGGATGGTGGTCCATGCTTCAGCCACAGGTGATGGAAACCCACCAAAAGGTTTTTTGCAGGGAGGACACCTGGGCAGCCAGCATTTAGAAGGTTCTCTCTAATGGCTGGGGAAAGGGCTTGGGGGGAAGGGCTGGGGAGGCAAGACTGGAAGCTTCTGCAATGGTCCAGACAGCAGAGGACCAGCAGCTGGAACGTCCTGGTGCTGATGTATCATGGGGCTACGTCGCGGCACAAAGCCGCAGTGCGCACTTATGGCCCTGAGCCAAGGAGACAAGGTTAATCACACTGAATAGGCTGTTTTAAGAACAGACTAAATGTTTCCATTAAAATAATTAAAATCTTAAAACGTTTTGGGGCTCAAAGGTATACGTTTCAGTTACCTGGAAAATCTACTTGGTGAAACAGTTCATTTTCTGATGATCCCAGAGAAGTAAGACGGTACCGTATTTCCTCTACGCAGCGGGTCTTGATGCAAACGCATTTTTGAGCAAACAGACGGGGCCGACCCTCCGGAGCGTCCCCCTGCCCAGTAGCTCTGTGACCTTGGGTGCAGGGCTTGGGCTCCCCAAGCCTCAGTTTCTCCAGCTATAATAAGGGAACCGCAATTTCTACTATGGAGATGAAATGAGATCCTGATCCTGAGGCTATCAAGGTTCAGGTGACATCATCTTCTCTGCTTTGACCGTCTGTGCCTATGTCCCGCTCAGCACCATGGACAGTGTCCCCCCACCAGGGGTCTGCCTGACAGCATCTGAAGCGAGGTTCCCAGCCTGCTTCGAAACCTCTGGCTCTGTGTAGCTGGCCTTTGATTTGGAGCATCCTTTCTGTGGTCGACTATAAATTTTACACGACACACAACTTGGATTTTTGAGTTTCAAAACATTTGCACCCAAGAGGTAGTGAATATCAGTGGGGCTTATATAGCTTTGGGAATCCCTGCCCTCACCACCCACGGTGGCCTGAGAGCCAGTGCAGGCCCCTTGCGAGCCAGCCCTACCTGGCGGTCTCCATCCATGGCCATCAATGGTCTCCAAGACCAGGATTTCATGTAAGTGTCTTACATGGGGCTACCAGGGGCATGGAGGTCCCAGGCCACTTCAGCCATAGCTGTTGTGCCTGATGTCCTTATCTACTGGGGTGACACCTTAGAGTTTGATGACAAAATGTGTCCTGCAAAACAACATCAGCAGCAGCAACAAAATATCAGTTTGCAAGGCTCAATGTCAGGACCAGCGAGACTAGCAGGAGGAGACTGGGCAATCATCAGCTCCCATCGAATCATTGACTCCTTCTGGGATCTCTGACCAGGCCACCTGCTGTCAGAGGGTGGGGTGGCTTTATCTCAGGGCTCAAAAGCCCTGTGGCCCCATCTTTGTCAAGCATTCCACTCCCAGGTCTCCTTTGGTTCAGGAAACGCTCCTGGCCCCAGGGTCTCCTCCTGACCAGTGCACCTGGAGCAACCTCAGTCTTCGTGGGAGAAGCCCAGTGGGGGAGATATTGGTACCCAGGTTCAAAACCCAGCTCTGCCACTACTGGCTGTGGGACTTGGGACAGTCCCTCCAGTCCCCTGAGTTTTGGTTCCCTCATCTGTGAAACAGCACTAAGATTTTTTTTGGTAAATGAGATCTAACAAGCCGAAGCACCCAGCATATAATAGATGCCTGGTTTAGAGATCCCTAAAATATATAAAATAAAATGAGGTGTGTGGGGGTGCAAAGGGAGGGAGTTAGGGATGCAGAACACATGGCTTTCTCCTTTTGGGGGTGGGGGTTCTATCCAGGGATTTACTCAGGAGGATCAGAACATTTCAGACACAATATCCAGCTCGCCCCTGCCATCCTTCTATTTTTGTTCTTCTGCACTGGAGTATGACTGGTTATTAAAATGAGAAATTCTCTCCTCCTCACCCACAGCAGCCGTTTCATTATGTTTTGCATTTCTCTCCGTCTAAATGTTAGCTCTTGTCCTGGGCAGTAACTTTCGTAATTTCTTTAATGTATATATCTCTATTGGCACGATGATGGATGATAACAGACTTCCGCCGAGGAATGAAGCAGTCTTACAGGGCCATTCCGACCTACTGGGAAAAGAGCAGGGATTGAATAACCAATTATAAATGAATATTTACCTGATAGATTAGGGTGGAGACTTTAGAGCAGTCTTGCTCTATTAGGTAAATGATCTATGCTCCACAAAGGTTTATAAATATGTATTTCGCTAAAAGACTCCAGTCCTGGCAATAATTAATATGCATTTCGCAGCATTCCATTAAAAACGGAGCCCTCCTCTCGATTTTTCAGGAGAAAATGAGCTTACAATAATGCCGCGGCAAACTGGTCGCTTGTCTTCCGAGCAGCGCCGTGCGAGTGGCTCTGTCAGATTAACTTGTCCCGGGCGGCTCAGGCTCGCGGGTTCTTCCTCCAGAGCCCCTTCTTATCGCGGCTTCCCGCGGCATCTTCCCAGTGACAAAGTTAGAACCAGGAATCATCGCTGGCCTCCGATTCCTCGTGCGAAATGGGTCACAGAGTCTTATCCTCCCCCCGCCCTGCGTCAATACCTTACGGCTGCCAGCGTTAGGCTCTATCCTGAAAATGCACACGTTCCCGCTCTACTCGGAAACACTCCACCGTCCCGTGCAGCGTTAGTAGCATTTCCTGACGGGAATTGCTTAGAACATCAATCTCATGACATCTCTCTTTTAAAATCAAACAAAAAAAGATGTTAGGACTTAAATATTTGGGAGCTGTTCTACCTTTTGTATTCTCTCTTGGAAATTCCAGTATGTATTAAACTAGGAAAGGCTCTGAGAAGTCCCACATTTTTAAACCCCATTGTCTCCCAAGCTCCGTTTTGTAAAGACAATAACATCTTGTAAAACTGTTGTTTTGTGGCGCATACTTTGGTAAATTCTGGCTCATAAGATAAAGTCCAAATTCCTTACCCTGGCACATAGAGCTTCACGACTTCCAGGCTACCTTTCCCAATTCATCATAGACCATTCTTCATGCTCAGAATGTGGAATCTTCACTCTTTACTTCCTCCCCTGCTTTGCTTTGCAAACTCTTATTTAAACTTCAAAACCCAACTAAAAGATCGCTCCTACCCAACTGCCAATCCCACACCCCCTCCCCTGTATCATTTTCACGTCCTTCTGTGCACCTCTGCCACCGCACTATTCTTATTTTAGCTTTATCTATATTAGAGTTACTTGTCTATTTCCCTGTTTCTCTGAAAGACTGGAGGAGAGACCCTTTATTTTTATTATTTTTCTCTCTGCCCCCGCAGCCCGAACGGTCCTCAGCACGCAATTCGTACGAAGTGAGTATATGCTGAAGAAACGCACAGATCAAATCACCCAAAGTGAGTTCTTATTGCTCACTTTGTGTTTCCAGCTTTCTGTGCGCGATCACATGCATTATTGAGGCAAGGGAACCTGAGGGAAAGCGGGGTGGGTGGCTTTGTCCAGTCTCATCACTGCAAAGAGCGCCACGAAGGCAGGAAGGACACGGTCTCCCCCCGACACTCAGCCCCTCCCTGGCCCGCGATGAATGAAGCCGGGTGACTCATGGCTCGAGAAGCACCAATTTGATACACTCGTTTGAAAGAGCTATTGGATATTATTTTAACAGCGATATTAACATCACGCTCCCGTTGTAGATTTCCCGATTCCGTATGTCTGAGAAAGTGCTTTTAGCCTTGGCTCAGAGGCAGCGATATTGGAGTGGATGCTCTTCCCGCGGCACCTGGACCCCCATGAATATAAGATTCTTTGTCTCTGGGGAACATCTGGGCAAGGCGAGCTTTAAATAAATAAAGTGAGAGCTCTCGTCATGCATGCAGGGTGCCTACGAGCCGGGCGTCCTCGGCGTTGCAATGTGGATGTGAAGCATGATTAGGGATGGGGGCGAGGGAGGGTGATATCCAGGAGCAGGAGGCCGGAGCTCTGCATCGAAGTAGCAGACCTTAATGGGACCCTGGACAGGATGATGACTTGACTCTATAAACCCACCAGTTTCGTTGTCCAAACGCCCTTTGTACATTTACGGGGAACCTCTTTGATTGGAGGGAAGTACTAATTGTAACATATAAAATATCCACCACATAGGCATCCTGCCCAGTCTCTCTCTCTCCCTCTCTCTTTCTCTCTCTCTCTCGTGTGCCTGCGCATGTGTGCGCAAGGTTCAGAAATATTGGTCCTCGACCGATGAAAATGATTGATCGCAAGCGAGGGAGGTCGGTGTCACAACCTCTTATCGGCCTCTACCGGGAGCGGGGGCCCAGTCAGTGTATCCTCTTTAGTTAAAACACTTCCGTTTTCATTAGCTGCTCCTATTGCCTGGGAGAGTTCCCAGAGGGCTCAGAGTGACCCTGATCGGCTGGAGACGGCGCAAAGTTCCACGGAGCGGCCGCCACGGCGTCTGCCCTGGGCCTTTTAGAATCTAGAGTGGGCAGTCTACGCTTATTTCAGTTTTGTCTCAGTTTCGCTTTAGGTCGTGGGTCAGAAAACTAGGGCCTGTGGGCCACCCACCTGCTCTTGCTATTAGCCTTTCATGGGGACGCAGCCCCGCCAGCTGGCTGATGTCTTGTCTGTGGCTGCTTCCCCGCCACCGCGGCAAGGGGAGTAGACGCAGAGACGATGGTGTCCACCCCAAGCCTGAGATATTTGCTCCCTTGCACATTACAGAGGGAGTTTGCAGACCCCTGGCCTAGACCACGAAACCGAGTTGGGAAGGACCTTGGAGATGCACCTCCCTGGCTCTCGGCGTGGATGCTGAGTTCTTCTTGCTGTTTTTCTACAGCTGCTTGAGTGACCTGCAACACCTGGCAGGAAAGCCCTTCCCGATGCAGAGTCATTTTCAGTGCTTCCTTTCAGAGCTCTGGCCACCCTTGTCTTCCACCTTCTTGCAGTCTCAGATGTCTCAGCGTTGACCTTCGGAGCATCTCACCACGTAGCACGGTTTTCTTTATTCATACCTTTCTCTACACCAAGAAATGCAACCCGTCCCTCTGGGAAGGTGGCTTTTAGATGAATCTGCATCTTCCACCGCGTATCCTGCGCAGACTGAACGTCAGCTGGAACGACCGCGGCTCCTCCGCTCGAGACGCCTGCTGGGGAGATGGATAGGGCGTGGCTGTAAAGCCAGGAGGCTGAGGTTTAACGGGTCAATTGGTCACTCGACAATTATTTACTGAGCACCTACTTGGTTCCAGTGACTCTGTTAGCCACCAGGGACACAACATTTTTAAAACTAATTCCTGCTGTCTGTTCCCAAGCCTGTCGGGGAGATAGATCAGTAAGGAGAAACTTTAATATAATTCTGTAATGTGGAAGGTGCATGTGAGTGAGGCCTCTCTTTTAATATTGTATTTTTAAAATAATGCTTTTCTCCATCTGAGTTTGTGGGAAGCCTAAAACCCAGGTCAGTGTTTCTCAGAGAATCTACTTACATCAGGATCACCCGGTATGAGTGGGGTGGGATGGGGTGGGGGGTGATGTTTGCTAAAACTCCAGCTTACTGGATGTACTTGAGACCTACTAGAGATTCTGAGGGATGGGACCCAGGTCTCTGGACTATTAGCAAGTGATGCTTATGCACATTTAAGCTGAATAATCTCTCACCTGGGCCTTTCCAGAGCACTGTTACTCACCTGGTGGCAGGTGCCTACTAATGGCAGAGGATGCGAAGTCTCAGCCTCCAGAGCTGCCTTGCTGCCTAACATGTGCATCCATCACGTGACCACAGAGAGGGGTCCCCAAGGACTCCTTGCTCTTCTGCATCTAGAGATGGAGGGGCTCTCTGGAGAGTTCTGCCTCAGGACTGCAGGCTGTGCCCTTGGAAATATCCTTCCCGTCCTTAACCTTCCCGCTCATTTTAACAGCTCCCTCCTACCTGAGACCCTGGCCAGCCTGAGTCTTCTGTGGGTGCTGAGGGGCCCGGCTGTGGGGAGCCCAGGAGCAAATGCAGGGAAGACAAGGTGAGGACTGACATGCAGCCTGCCTCCCCCCTGGGGCTGCCAGGTGAAATACAGGACACCAGGAAAATTTGACTTTCAGATAAACAACAAGTACTGCTTAGATATACGTATGTCCCAGATATCGCCTGGGCCATATGTATACTAAAAGATTATTCGCTGTTCATCCCAAATTCAAGTTTAACTGAGCACCCGGTATTTTTACTAAATCTGGCAGCCCTACGTCCTGACCCTTCTCTGGACTAAGTGGGCCCAGACGGAGCCCCAGAGTTAAGTCTCCACCGTCACAACCCTGGGAAAAAGTCGCTCCAGACTCTCTTGCTGTGGATCAATTAGCTGATGCCAAGTTCATGGTGGAGGCAGACAGGCCAGTTTTCATGTCCTTCGAGCAGAGTCTGGTTTCCAATTTGGGTTGTAATGTAGGTTTCTACGATCTCTAGGTCTTTGAATGATTTTGACAGAAACTGTTTGTATGGCATTTCTTCCCCTTCCTTTCATGACAGTCTCAGCCTTCACTGATGAAAGGCTAATTGGTGACTATTTTTCCGTCTGGTGGTGAGGCAGGTGTTGGAGGGTTGGAGTCGGCCAGAGCCATGTTTGGAGCCAAGGCTTCAGTTGGCAGGTGGAGGTAAGTGAGCTGTTGCCCAGGAGTTCTCCCTCTCTCCTTTTTGATGTTGCTGTTGCTGTTTTTTTGGTCATTTATCTCGTCTCTCAAGGAGATGACATTTGGCATCACTGGGAAGACCCTCCCTGCACTGCACTTGGTCATAGCATTCCCTGGTCCAGATCTACTGTGATCTGCACGCTGTCCCTGCCGTTGTGAAAAGTCCCTTGCATCTCAGCGTCACTGGCAGAGTTCGGAGGGGAAAGGCTGAAACAGGGGAAATGATCAGAAAAGCAGTAATAATAATAATCTCTGGGAAAAGATAGACCAGAGTAGCAGCTAACATATTATAATCCAAACAATGTTATGGGTAATTTTCCCCTCGTAACCCGAGGACAAAAACTTTATTACTCCTTAAACTTCAATATTGCTCCAATTAAATTTCAGCTTAGGAATCGGAGCTTCTGGTCTATGTTCCATTTAAAAAATGTAGCCTTTCTTATGCTCCCTAAAGAATCATAGGAATAACTTTTTATTCTTCCTAATCGCTCTTATTTTTAGCAATTAAGGGGGAGAGGAGAATATTAACTGGGGATGCTAACTCATGTGTTCTTGATGTGGTGACGAATGCATCTTAAACAATACTATGTTCTTACAAAAAGTAGGAACGACAGCAAACTAGCAGGCTTTTTTTTTTTCTTGTCGCATTTAACTTTTCTACCTCACAGCCCAGATAGCTTTTTTTAATCAAAGCAGGTAATGGAAGAACAGTCCGTACCCTCAAATGCAATCATATTTAATCATATTTAATATCCTTATTTCTCAGCTGATCAAACTTTAAAAATTTGAATGCTTTGGTTTGATTTAGGACTCTGTGGAAGTCTAACTAATAAAGAAGTGCATTCCTTTGTTGTTACTTGGGGAGAGGAGTGTTCTGGAAAGGGGCCTGGGCTGGGGGTCTGGACTTCAGGTACCAAACAGGGCTCCGCCAGCCACTTGCAGGTAGACCTGTTACGTGTCCGTCTGTGGTTCTGTTTCCTCATCCGTCGAAGGGGTGCGTTGGTGTAGGCGTCCACCTTCATTTCACGATCCTCTGACTCTGTGGATGCTGGTGTGTTGCTCTAAGTGCCAGTGGGCGGGATACAAATGGCATCTCTCTTTGGCGTACCTGTGCCTAGCACGGGGTGTGCACACAGCAGCCGTGCCATAAATGAGTGGGGACCGGATTGACTATTAGACAGCCACTAAAGCTGTTAAAGGTGATTTACCTTGTTGAGAAATGGACACCAGTTGGTAGAATGTTGGGTGAAAAATTAACCACAAGAAAATGTTTTAAGCCAAGACTACAGGTAGAAAGTGCTTCGTCTTTCAACCCCATGGTGTGTCTGGTAGCACGTTAAGCGCAGGAGGCATCTAATGAATGCACGTGGCCCCCGCCTCCCGGCAGCCCACAGAAAGGCGGGGACGGCAGGTGGTGGGGCTGGTGTAACCGCAGTGTGTGCTGGGGCGGGGAGGCCTTTCCTGAAACAGATGCAGGGGGCAGGGATGTTTGCTGCCAGGGGAAGGTGTCAGAGGGCTTGGTGAAGGAAAGGCAGAAAGGGAGGGAGCTGCGGTTCCCGGGTAGAGGGATCAGAACATGGAAAAGTATAAGAGGGAACAGGGAAAAATGAACGTGGCTCTTGTCATGGGGGAGGAAATGCCAATTTAAAAAGTTTCCTAAGGAAAGGCAGAGAGCTTAGGAGAGTCCAGAAAGTTCTGTCCTAGTGGCGGGGGAGCAAGGTCCTGACTGTTTCAATGGGGAAGTGGAAGGTCTTGGGTGAGACTCCATTTCCCCCTCCAGGGCCGCGTGTGGCAGGTCGCGCCCAGCTGAGGGTGCCTGTCTGGCCCTCTCGGCCACGGGGATGGGGACAGGGACGGGGACGGGGATGGAACGCATGAGCACGCGCTGCCTGGACACCAGACCCGGTCGATCACAGCCATTCGTTTATCTGCCTCTTAGCTTCACACCTGTCCTCTTATTACATTTGTTTTCTTTTAAAAATTATTTTGCAACTCTTCCTCTGGCAGGGAAGCTGAGCAACATGGGTTTGGAGTCAGACAGTCCTTGATTCCAACAGATGCCCCATCTCTTATTATAATAGTTTTATGACCTTGGACACCCGACTTTGCCGGGCTAATCCTTTTTTCTCATTGGCAAAACAGAATGGGATTACCCGACACAGGAAGCACTTGTGAGGATTAAATGAAAAGGAAGAAAGAGCCAAGCTCACCATCCATTAGCTTCTCTCCCCACCCTCCGCCTTGAGGGCAGACGTTGCTTGTGGAGCCCCCCTTTGTCCCCAGGGCCAGTGTGGCGCGGGGTACAACAGCGACCCGCCCATGTGCCGGCGTGAGTGAGTGGGGGCAGAGGAAGAGCAAGAGGGGACTTGTGGCCCCGCTAAGTCATTCTGGAATCAGGTGTTTGCTGAGCACCTGCCACATGCCAGGGGACACAGGTGTCAGAGGAAGACGCACAGCACCCGCGTGCAAGACTCGTGACCCTGCGTCTGCCACACGCTTCAGGGGCAGAAGGAAAGTGCAGGGACTGAGACCGACACAGACTGTGCAGGCCTCACAGCACGATCTGCTTCATGCCGGGCCCCAGCTGAGAGCTGGGAACCCACGAACGGGCCAGTCCCCATCCTCCCTTTCAAGGCTTCAGGGAGCACGTGACTCCCCAATGTGGAAGGACAGGTGAGAGTTCTTCACTCCATAAGACAACCAGCACATATCTTCAGGTACACCTGCTATTCACCATGCCCTATTGCTGGGTGGTGGCATCCAAAGGCGTACGCTCCGGCCCCCGTTTTCGGGGAGCTTCCTGGGGAGATGACGTAAGCACCTGGCAAAGGCACAGCTCGCACCCCACAACGTGGGCAAGACGTGCTAAGGAAGGCATGTGCAGCGGGAAGGATTGTTCTGGGCTGGAGCAAACTGGGAGGGCTTCCCAGGGGAAGCGACGTGTGAGGGAGAGGAGAATGAGGGGGTCCCAGAACAAGAGTGCTGTCTCTCTTGGCTGGAGCGGGTAGCACAGGGGATCTGGAATACGACATCGTCCCACTTTGCTGATTTTCCTCATCGCAGCAGGTTCAGAGGACAATTGCAGAGTCACCCTGGCCCGTCTACTTGGGAGGTGAGACCCGTCTCCACGTGGCTTGCTGAGCGTGCTCGTTACTTGTACCTTTGAGAAACACGTAGGGGTGGAGAACGTGGCCTCCGAGTTCCAGGCCGCGCGGGCGGCGGGCACTGAGCTAGCTGGGGGGTGCCAGGGCTCTGCCGGCTGGTCATTCACACAGGGCCAGGGAAGCGCCAGGCCTAGGTGACAAGTGGCTGTGTACCGGGAGCTAAGGCAGGACCCACCCTGGTCCCCATTTCTCCTCCTGCCTCTCCAAGAGGCTCACTCTTAGAAGTTCAGCAGTGAAGTGAAGAAACAGAGGCACAGAGGCTGCATTGCAGACTTGGCCCTGCGTGCTGCTCCTGGGAGTTCCGTTGGTCACCTTAGGAACGAAAGATGGGAAAGTGATAGCCTAAGAGTTGGAGTTCTAAGCCTGACATGGCAGCGATGTGACCTCAGGCAAGTTATCAATCTCCCCGAGCCTCAATTTCCCCATCCATAAAATGGGAGCAACATAGTGGATCTGCAGGTTTGTTGTGACATATTATTATTATGGCATATGTGGATGAATGAACGAATATGAAAATAAAAACCATGAAAGCTAAAATTAATTGGCTGCTGCCTCTAAACCAGGTGCTGTGAGAATATCCACTTTCCCACTTGATTCTCAAGACCTCCCTCCGAGGTACAGACTGCTGCCTCCCCTGTGCCCTGCTCCCAGCAGGTGCCCCCGGGAAGGATGGTGTCAACTCAGGATGTGTTCCCTTGTCAGGGCGTCTGGGGGTTCTTCCCTCGTAGGTGTAGGCACTAATTCCACAGCCCTGGCAACCCGGTGCCAGCTTCCTGAGTTCCCAAGGAAACATCGTCAATGGGAGTTTTAAAAATGAAGTCATCAGTTTCTTAGATTCCAAATTCAAAAAAGGGCTGGAAGAAGTTGCACTCACTGCCCAGGCAAGGATCCTCTGAGCTGCAGAGCCGGAGAGAAGGGCACAGGAGAGTTAGATGTTGGAGGGTCTTGGAGAAGGGGCTCTTTTACTCAGGCCCTGGCTGGGGCGGGTGAGAACTAACAGACCCTTGGTCACTGTGGGGCTCTGAGGAGAGAGGTGCCTGTGTCCCAGTTTCCAGCTGGCATCCTGGGAGGTGTCTCTGCTCCCAGCCTTGTCACGACGGTGGGGTTTCGTCCTGCACCGGCTACACAGGCTTCCTTTATGGAGAGTGGCCTGCCTGAGCATGTGGACTGGGTGGGTGCAGAGAGGACCAGGCACCAATACTTTGGGTTTCCTATGGTCCCAGAGGGTGCAGGAGGCAGACTCTCACACCTGAGGGAGGGCACGTGCACACCAAGCCACAGATTGCACTTCTCAGCTTCCCTTGCAGCTAGGTAGGGTCATGTGACTAGGCACGTTAGTCTCCTATTGTTGGTGTAACAAATTCCTGCAGACTTAGTAGCTTAAAGCAACACAATTTCATCTTCTTGTAGTTCTGGAGGTCAGAATTTCGATACAGCTTTCACTGGGCTGAAATCAAGGTGTCCACAGGGCCGTGTTTTCCTGGAGACTTCAGGGTAGAATCCATTTTCTTAACCCTTCTGGCTTCTAGAGGAGGCTGGCGTTCCCTGGCTCATGTCCCTTCTTTCATCCTCAAAGCTATCATTTCTTTGACTCTTTTTCTGTTGTGACTTTTCTTCCTGACTGACTGTAGACAGGCAGTCTTCTCCGCACAATGACATCGAGCCCTCCTGGGTAATCTGGGATGTCTACCTACCTCAAGGTCCTTAACCTTAAATATCTCTGCACAATCTCTTTTGCCATGTAAGGTAACATTCGCAGTGTTCAGGGATTCAAGCATGGACATCTTCGGGGGCTGTTATTCCGCCCATTGTCCCACGGACAACGGGATACGAGAACAGTGATGTGTTTAACTTTTGTTAACTTCTGTTTTTTGTACTTAAAAATGAAGCTCCACGCCCTCTACACTTCCCCCACCCTCCAAGATCTGCAGATTCAGATCTAAGGCCAAAGAGTTGCCCTTGACCATGTGATGAGAACAACTGGGCCATCCAACATAGAGTCAGAGGTGGAAGCCACAAGTTGAGGGTGGCAGAGACACCCCCACCAGCTCGAGCCCCCCAGGTGGAGATGCAGAGCTTCCTTACTGCTCTGGACTGCTGTGTGTGAGAGCAATAAAGCTCTCTTTTATCGAAGGAAATATCCTGGGGACCCTATGTCACAGCACTGACCTGTACTTTTACTAATAGAGACTCCAAATAGAGATTCAGTTGAGTTACGGAAATACAAAGAAAAGGATAATTTCTTGCTCCCCTGAACACGTGCGGGCTTTGGGAAACGATGCTTGTTATATAGACAGTGGTGACACTGAGTGACGGGAGCTGCGATAGACTGTGGGCCAGGGAGGGGCAGGGGACAGACGGCCGCAGCCTGGCGGGGCAGTGGTAGTAGCATATGGGAAGGGCTTCCCAGGGAGGCTATTTCATGCCAGAGTTTATGGGTCAGACAGGATGGAAAAGTATTTTCTGACCACCTCCCCTGAAGAGCAGCCCCACCCCAGGCCAGTGCCGCTGGCAGAGGCTGTGGCTCGCTCTTTACGCCCGCAGGCAGGATAGAACTGGCACTGAAATTGGACTTGCCTCAGGCTGGCAGACACAGGTTCATCTTCAGGGCGAGCGTGAAATGTACACCCAGGGGAGGAAGTTAGGAAGGGTCCCTACTGGGTGCTGAGCCTCTTCCGGTGCTCGTGTTTCTGGGTCTGGAGTTGCAATGTGGGGTCAGCTTTCTCTAACTCTTGCACCTGCAAGGCCCCCTTCCTGCGGGTTTCCCACATCAAATATTTGGCCAGTGGCCTCTGGCATTTGCTTGTGCACCAGCAGTGACGGGGAACTCTCTGTTCCGTTCACTGACCCATGTCGTGCAGCTCTAATACTTTAACCGAGGGGAGCAGGTGGGTGCCAAAGGACCACAGAAGCCAAGAACCAAGGTCAGGACCATTGCAAGCTGGAACCAGAGCGATCTAGTGACATCCTGCATCCATGGCGCTTCCGTCAGGCAAACTAAAGTGACCCTGGGCGTCTCAAGCAGGAACAGACGTACGCAAGGGATAGAGGCTTCTGAAAAGACTGGAAGACCTGGGGTTGTGAGACTCAGGGGAGCCACGCTTAGATCTTAGAGAACTCCGGGGCTGCAGAAATAGCAGCACTTCAGTCACTGCTAACACCTCATACCAGCTGCCTCCGAAAATGTGGGTGCCTCGCGCCCTGCGGGGGCAACAATGGCTCCCGCTTCTCTCCCGCCTTCCAGATCTTGCATGAGCGCCTCTCGTTGGAAGAACCTACTGGGTAACGCCCCTGGTCACAGGGCTGAGAAATGCAGCTGCTGGGCTGCCTGTCCCTGCAGTGGAGAGGGCACAGAAAGAGGGGAGACTGTCTGCTCAGGACTCCACGCTGACATCTGTCCTGGCACTTGCAGTTGGGCAAGCACACGATGCCAAAAATGACCACACTGGTGAGTTTTTCTGTGAGCTGCACATGCCCAAGTGTGAGACGAACCCAAATATCATAGCATCCCTTATTTTCTCAACCAAAAGATTCCCCCTTCAAGTGGTTTTGACTACGTAAGAAATACACCTGGAGTAATCAATTTATTAATTTACTAACATACGGTTAAGAGCATATACAATATGAAATAGTAATTTTAAGAAGTTTCTTTTTGCTCTCTTGAATTTCATGGACTTTGCACATTACTGACACGTGATATTTATAGGCATGTTTACATGTTACTTGAAGCTTACATTGTCAAGCTTCCCTTGACACCGGGAACGTGATTGTCTGAGCTGTTTGAGCTACGGCACCGTTTACATCTGTGTTTCTCTGGACGTCGTGTTTCAAGCCACAGGTGTTCATTCACGTGACATAAGGACCATTTACGAAAATTATCCCGTAAGTGTTCATTTGTAATCTGCGCTGTTCTTTTAACATGGTTGTTAAAGGGCTTCTTTAAAATGACGCTCAGCACTTACCGTTGTGAGCTCATGCCACAGCAGGGATGACTACATAAATCTCTGTGACATTTCTTTGCTTCCTTTACGGGTGACCTCTCGCAAGCATCCCAAATGAGCCCTAACCTGAGGTCATGGCAGGCTCCTGCATCTTTCCCAGATGCAGCTTCCTTTGTACTTGGGCTTGCATGGAATACACGGGCAGTACACACATAGCCCCTGTGTGTGTGCATGTGCGTGCATGTGTGTATTTGTGCAATGCTTTTAAAAAGTTCTTTTATGGGCCTCATTCAGTCATTCATCTTAATTCATTCACTCATTCATGTCATTTCCATTTTTAACCCCTTGAGTGGCTTCATTGCCTTTGGAATAAAACCAACCTCTGCTCCAAGGCCTGCAGGGCTCACATCACCTGAACCTGGCTCTGCTCTTGCTCATCCTTCCCTCTGGGTCCCCAGGGTGTCACCTGCACAGCTCTCTGCCTTGACCACACCTGCTCCGCCTGCCTTGGAGCATGGGCACCTGTGCTTCCCTCTGCTGGAGTGTTCGTCCCCATTTCTGTGCCGGCCAGATCCCTCTCTCCCTTTGGTTCTGTCCTCAGCAAGGCCAACTCCGCTCACTCTCTCGAAGACAGCAGCTCCCCATCCCTGTCACTCCCTTCGGGGTCTTCCTATTTGACTTTCTTTATTGCACATTCCTCTCTGTCCGATGGTGTCTAGTGCAGGTGTCTGTTGTTTTCCCTGTGGTCCAAATCCCCCCAGGAACGTGAGTTCTGGTGAGGATCGAGACTCCCTGGAGCTCTTTGAGGACACGAGTTGGCTGTCTGTGTGACAAAAGTCCTCGCTGAACCCGGTGCTCCTCATCTGGTGTGTGCAGTTACGGTGTAAGGCTCTAGTATTTATTGGTCTAACTTTACGCCAGAGGAAAGGGCAGCTCAGGGAGGTCGAGCAACATACCCAAGCCCACACAGCAGAGAAGCAGCGGAACAGGAGAGAGAGGCAGTGCATTTGCAGCGTGCACTTGAGGACATGCAGTGCCTCCCAAATCACCTCCCCATCCACCCTCGTGCATGGGCATTCCTTCTGAAAAAATGACTTACATAAGAAATGGAAGTTTTAAGAGTCTAATCTTTTCTGATTCCCCCACTCCCCCCGGGAATCTGGCCTGTGCCTCGTGCAACGTGTCGGAGACAGGTGACGTGACCACACAGGTTCCCCCGTGCAGAGAAGAGGCGAAGAGAGGCATGGCTCCCTAGCCCACTGCAGCCGGGGAAGGGTGGTGCCGATGAAGTGACGAGCCCGCTGCGCCTTTTAAAATGAAATATTTAAATAAGTGGAACCTCGTGTGGATGATGTATGAAGCTCTCCCGAGATGTAAATCACACGATTCCTAAACGTCCTTTAACAAAGTCAATTACGTTACATAAACTTAACAGAGACGAAGATCCCTTATCCTCGGAATCGTCCATTTCTCTCCAGTAGTTCTGTCAAGATAAAGACCTCTCTACAGAAGCAGAATATTACTTAAAACCCCTCAACATTGTTCTATAAATTGGATGAAATAAAAAAAATTCAAACAAAAACGCATACTTTATTAATGTCATTGGCGAGGAGCGGCGGCACTCTGGCAAGCACATCGCGGGAAGCATCTTCTGTATTCCTGAAATCATCTCTATTAGATTATGTAGATATGATCTATGAAAATACTTCCAAACTTAATCTGTCGAGACTTCAGAGAGTGTATAAGCAAATACTTAGATTTGCATTAGATTCTTGACTTTGAAATCCATTACTGTGAGTTACTTACTGACTTTGAGGGACAACCTTTACCATGGGGGGGGGCATCCGTGTTTAGAGGCGGAGGGCCCGAGGGGTGTTTTTTTTTTAAGGCCATTTAAATCTCTTCTGAAGGTCAATCCCACCTTTTTCATTACAGAATTAGTACCAGGCCAGGCAGGCGAGCCTGTGTCACGACTGTCTTCAGGCTAATGGCTCTCTGGGATCATTTTAGCGATTTTAAGAATACATGCTTTGTTACATTTTTGTTTTGTTTTGCTTGTTGAAAAAATGAAAACTGAGTTTGCATTTTACCATTCCCTCTTTTTGACCCACTCCATTTGCAATCTCAGGCATGTGTATATTTTTAAAAATTCAAGTGTAGATAAACGAAATTAAGAAAATGGAAGTCTGATATCATCTTAATGATATAGAGCATTTCTTTATTAACGGGGGGGAGGGGGAAGTACAGACTATTCCTGGGTATGCTCTGCTTTGCTTTATTCAATGATAAGATTTTTTTTTTACTTTCAAAACATTTAGGGGATATAAGTGTTTTTTGTTACATGGACGAATTGCATGACGCCTCAGGGCTCTCAGCACGCCCGTCCATTTATTAGATACTTTAGATGAGACAAGTTCTCTACACCAGGGTCAGCAGACTTTCTCTCTAAATTGCCAGATACTAAATATTTTAGGCTTTTTGGGTCATATGGTCTCTGCCACAACCACTCAAACCCTGCCAGCGTAGCATGAAAGCAGCCGTAGAAAAGATGGTCATGAATGGGGATGACTATGTTCCAATCAAACTTCATTCATGCACACTGAAATTTGAACTTCATATAATTTTGAAGTGTCATGAAATATCGTTATTCTTTTGATTTTTTTTTCAACCATTCTAGCATATCGAGGTCATTCTTAGCTCTCAGCGTGTACAGAAAATTCTAGACTGAATTTGGCCCATGGACTGTAGTGTGCTGACCCTTGCTCTATAAACAGCCATAAATACTGCCTTTCTTTAAACGTTTGAGGTTAACATGCAGCTGTCAACTAATTCTGTTTCAGAATAAAATTAGAGGGGAATTTTTGTGAGTCAAGCAAGACACTAAGGAACTATTCGGGCTCAGTTATGAGTTGAGCCCTCGGATACTGGCCGAGTCCCTGTTTTGTCCCCCGTGCTGTGCTGTGCCTAAGGAACACCGCGGTACTGGAGAGTGGCTTAGAATCTTAGCGGGCAAACGCAGGAAGGGACTTGCAGAATGATTTTTGTCACTCAGAAGACATTTTGGAACCACATCAAAAATGATGCAAGAATACCTATTTTTTCCCCTTAATTTGATGGCCTGCCACTTTCCATCCCGGGGCCACTGGGTGTGGCAGGGGAAGCTGCTCCCGAGAAGTCCAGGCCTCCACGCGTTTCGGATGTGGGCGTAGTAGCCTCGCCATCCTCGTCGCCCTCGGCACGGGCTCACCTCTAAGGCCTGCGGATTCACTCCTGACAAATAACTTCGTTGACCTGGCAACGTATATTCATTTAAGTGGACATGTGTCCACTTAAATTCATTTAAATGACCCTCTAAAAAGAAAGTATGTCATTATACCAGTAATTACCATCACTCAAAAGAGGCCATGCCCAGAACGAAGCCCTGGAAGAGTGCCCTGAGAAGGCCCATTTCATCACATGCCAAAGACTCTCCGTCGTGCTAACACTCCGTGGGGACCCATTTGGGCAGAAATGGGCATGCTCATCTGTCACTCTGGGACAACAATTCAGCACACAACTCATTACGAGCCCTTGAGATGTCCCCATCCTTTGACTGTAATTAAATTTCTAGGTATCTTTTCTACCTACTGAACTGCAGTTGAAAATTATGTGTAAATATGTATAATGCAGTAGTATTTATAATACGAAACTTTGAAAGCCACATGCATTTCCAATAATAGCTGAATACTCCCAATTATAATAGACCCGTATTTTAGGACCTACTAACATTTTTTAATCAGGAGATTTTTTTTTTTTCTAAAAAAGTAATTGTTGAAAAAAATCAGGACCCCAATCATGTTAAATTGTCCCAACCATCGATACATAAAGGACAGAAGGAAATTTCTGATGACATGAGCTGTGGCTTTTTCTGACAGGTGTGATCGCAAACTTCATGTTAAGTGGCTGGCCCTGTGGAAAAATGAAACGTTAAAACAAAGCCTCTCTTGGTGCTTGTGTTTTGTTTAGAAGTGGCTCCTGGTGACGGCTGACACAAAGCCTGACTGGGACACAGAAGGGACCCAGTTAATGATTTTAAACCAGTGAATAAATAGATGAATCCATGAACTAAGTTTTGTTCCATGGACTTTGGAGAGCCCATCATGGCAACATGATGGTTGGATCATCCAGCCCCGGAGTTGATGTCTCATTACCTGGGTGTCTTAGGAAATTTAAGGACTTCCCCAAGCCCCTTCAGAAATGGGATAGCACCTCCTTCCTAGGTGATATGAGGATTAAATGAAATGATGCCGGTGATACACCTGGCCCAGGTCTGCACTTAATGAGGCCCCAATAAAAGTCGCCTTTAATCAATGTATTATTATGAAAGACATCTGCCCACTTAACAATGAGTTAGAAAATTCAGCTGAGTAGAATATTTCTTCATGGTCATAACTAATTTTTTATAATATATTTTGCATTTCAACATTTTAACAGTTGTAGGTTCTTTCGGGTCACTGTTCAGTATTTCTTACTAATACGCTAAATTAAATGTAATTTTAAAAATTCATAATGTCTCTGGGGTCTCAGCTTACATTTAAAAATTCTGTATCATACATGTTGGCTTTCATATTGTCTATTTCTGAGCTTTAATTGTGTGTATGTGTGTGTGTGTGTGTGTGTGTGTAGGTGTGTGTGGTGTGTTTACCTTAAGGTCCAAGAATTTCTTTTATGTTTAATCTGAGTTAGTTTGTGAGGCAGGAAAACAGCACCTAAAATCCTACTGATGAAATAGTTGGATGCTTTCAGATATTTCAGCAGCACGAACGGCAGTTTTGCTCATGTTACATATTTCACCGTTAATTTGTGGCATCTCACCCACACCAAGGCCCTTCAGACACGTTCCAGCTGAGAACTTGTAGTGGATGCCACCAAATCCTGCCCATCCCAGCTGGCTGGTCCCCGCCCCTGGCAGAAACCCTAGGTGCCCTGGGGATGGCTCAGAACCAGACGGGCTTGAGTCAATTTGAGAAACCAGAAAGCCTCACCCAGGTTTTTTTTTATTTCAACATATTACGGGGTATAAATGTTAAGGTTACGTATATTGTCCTTGCCTCCCCTACCCCTCAAGTCAGAGCTTCAAGTGTGACCATCCCCCAGATGGTGCACATCTCACTCATTATGTATGTATATTCCCACCCCTTGCTCCCCCCCCACCGGCCCCGTACCCCGTTAATGTTATTGGTTGGTGTGCACGTGGGGGGGGGTGGACGGGGGGGGTATATACATCCATCCTGCGTGAGATGTGCACCATCTGGGGGATGGTCACACTTGAAGCTCAGACTGGTTGGGGGAGAGGGGGCAAGGGCATTATTCAAAACCTTAAAATTTGGATCCCCATAATATGCTGAAATAAAAAAAAATTTCAGATTATAATCTGACTGAACAAGATTAACTAGGGTTTATATAGATGGCTAGACTATTTCTGGCTCCAAATAGGCCATTTTACAACATCATGTTAAAGATTGCAAGGAAACTAATTCCTCAACACATATTAATGTCTTAGCTAGTAAATAATCAAAGCTATTAGCTGTTGGAGATAGATGTACCATGTCATATTCAATATCACTTCTCAGTGAAGATGGATGTCATAAGGCACAAACATATATTTCATTTTTAAAATGATTATTCAGATATGTCCCAATTCTTTTAATATATTTTTTCTTCAAGTGGCACTTTACTAATTCTAAAGTAATTCTTAAATAATGTTGGCTGATTTTATAATCAAACTAACATTCTAAAATAAAATCATGGTACTACACTCATCAAAAACAAACCAAAACATAAGAAGAATGTACACTAATAAGCATGTAATTTAAAAGTGAAAATAGCAAAGAATATATGAAATATTTTTCGTTCTTTAGCACTCTTCTGTGGCATAAAGATTTCTAAAGTCCCTTTTGGATGCACGTTGTATGCTCTAGAATATCAAAATGCCACTTTATTCCTTTTTTGAGGGATAAGGGAAGAATCAAAAGCTAAAGAAATACATTCAAAAGGAACAAATATTTACTCTTTAGCAGTTTCTCTCTTTTAATAAAAAGAGTTAAAAGAGAAAGATAAACCATTACTAATATCCATGACATAGAGTGGGATATCTTACTTTTAACCATTGTGTGTGTTTTTTTTAAAAGATAAATATTGTCGAAATATGATATGGATGTGCCTTTGTCTTTATTTATCTTGAGTAAGAAAAATAGGCTGGAAAAAATCATTGAACAAAATTGAGACAAATGCCAAGCATGAAAAAAGAATGGAGGGGAAAATATCCCAAATATTAGATACTCAAGGAAGAAATGAGACAAGTTACAAGGAAAGCATCATTCTATAAAACCATGTTTAGAAATAACTGGTTCTGCTCAAAATATCTGATATATTGTGAAAAGAAAAAAAAAATAAAACTAGTTGTGAGAGTTAAAAACTTTCCATAGAAAGGGATATGATAAAATAGATTTTCATATGCACATCAAGCTACAATTTTTAAGAAAGTGCTAAACCTGATGAGTATTTCTTCTGGGGAAATTCTAAAATGCAGACAGTGTTTTAGCCAGCATGCTATTGAATGTGTGTGAGAATTAGCTAAAGCAAAATAAAGGAATATATCGGCATTCATAATTGGGGAATTGGAAGAAGAAACTCCAAAAGTCCTGAACCATAGGCAGGCCCACTCCTAAAGCAGTGAGTTGGAGTCATTCTCTTTTAACTACATGGGAAAAGAATGCAGTAGGAGTATTCCCCCCAAAATGAAGAAGATAAAGGATAGAAAATAAAATACTTCCACTACATGCCATATGGCATCTTTTTCTACCATGTTAATTTGATTATGCTTTTATGTAAAAAGGCCACTTGAAGACTAATTCATTGATCCCTACAAACATTTGCTGAGGGCAATGTTTGGCACTACCTGAACCATTAAAGACACCTAACAGAAGAAGCCTTTGGTTCCCTGGAATTTGCCATCCAGTTTTAGCATACTGAACTATAACAAATTCCATAATAGTGGTATGTACAAAGTATTATCAGAACATAGGAATGTTTAATTCTGATTGGATTTGAGAGGTGTAAAGGGAGAGTCTGAGAAAAGTAGTGAAAAATTTCAGGTTACAAAACAAATCTGACTAAATTTAAGAAACTTAAATGCAACTGAAATTAGCCAAACAGTAAGCGTTTCCATTCTTTGAGCAGACAGTACCTTTATAATCTCCAAAATAGTTTTTAGATGGCTGTGGATGGAGTAAGAGATAAGGCTTATTTTCTGGGTAAATATTTTAAGCTGCTTCAATATAAGACCATCTGGACCAAAGAGTCATCAAGGCTTTCTAAGATGGTAAACTTTTGTATAAGATAGTTTAAATAGCTACTGATAATAATAAAATTTAAACTAAATTTGGTAGGATATATTTACAGTCTTCTATTTTTAAACATAATATTCTATCTTATATTCTATTAATGTTAATATATCGATGTATTTAGTGTTTTCATCTATATAGGTAAAACTTACAAAAAAAAACTATCGGAAATGAAAGAGTATCAATAAGCAAAAAAAATTAAAATATAATGTTTCTTTAGAGGATGAAACTGTCAATAGGTTTTGATAAATTATCTTTTTTCATGTCTATTATATTTATTGATAAGGTTTATACTAAGTTTCCATCATCAATTAATAGCAACTAAAGGAATACACGGCTTAGCATTTCAGATGAAAACAAACATGTAAGAGCTTGCCACATACAATAATTTATTTCAGTGAAAGCAACTTCATGTAAGTTACAGACAGAGGGAAACTAGAAGGGAAATTTTCTAAGAATTTGAAGAGTTTTATGGGCTAAAATACTGTGCTGTGTAACATACACTATCCAGTTCTATTCTAGGCTCTCTGTCCCTAGCGCCTAAAAAAGTTACTGGCACAGAACAGGCACTCAATAAAGTATCATATTTTTTTCTTTTTGATTAGTATTTGTAAGGAAATATAAAAATAACAAACACTTATATAGCACTTTATATATGCTAGGCAATTGTTTTAAGCCTTTTAAATACAGCTCTTCTTACATCATCTTAACATACAGATAGTACATAGAATTTCACATAAGCAGAAAAAACAATCCCTATTTGATAAGTTGTTTCTGTTTTACTTTATAAAGTTTTTATAAATAGTACCCATTATAAATAATAATCAATACTTTTATACAAAACTGAGAATTAACAGCACTGATTATTCTAATGTCGAATTTAAATATTGATTTAATATAGGAGACTCTTGACATTTCCAAATGTCAAAATTTGTGAATACCACAATTAAATCTAATTACCTTCATAAAAGGTAATAAAGCTTAAATTTAAGTGATATCTTTGGATCCTTAATTATTTCATAAATATTAGACCAAAATTAAATGTGATTATTTTTTAACAAGCACCACAGCTGCACTTTCTCTTTGTTTCCATTACCAAGACTGGTAGTTGGATTTTTAATTTCCCAGAGTCATTTTTCACAAAACCACACTATCTCAAATCCCAAGACTTCCAACAATGATTTTAATTATTGTTGGAAAAATTCATAAAGAGGAGTGGCCACTGATATATTACATTGAGATGGAAGTGCTGGGGATCAGCTAAGCCCACTTGTCAACGACTCACTCACCCTTACTCATACCATAGCCTTGCAGCCTGTTCCAAACTCATGACTTAACAAAGTTACGCATGATTACATGTCATGCATCTCATTGTCACTTGTGAAACTGCAAATGTTATATCTGTATATATCAAGGATCCACAGTATTTAAAAATAAATACTCTCCACCCCAAAATGTAGTGTAGTAAAACCTCCACAGTATGAAGGTGTTTTTATACAGATAGCTCTTATCCTTGCTTCTCAGCTTCTTTATCCAATAAGTGCAGGATAGAGTTCTGATCTTGGCAGGAATGGGAGTTTGCCAGGGGGAGGTTAAGGCAGAGTGGAGCAGAGCAATGGACAAACAGATTACAGACAGCCTGAAGGCAAAAGGTAGGTCCCTCGGTCTCTAGCACTTTTCTGTCAATTATCCCCAGATTTGGCATGAAGCCAATGCTGGAAACAGTCTCTGCTCTTCTCCCTATTACTTCTATTCCCCAGAACAGCAATTCTCAAAGTGTGGTTTCAGGACTTCTGGGGGTTCCTTGAACCCTTTAAGGGAGACATCTAGATCTTTCCTTTTCCTATCACAGATCTTTATGAAGCTGGATTTTCTTTGTACTCTTCAACCAAAACAATATATCACAAAAATCTGACTACAGAAGCATATATGAGAATTTAGGTATCTTATACTGTACATTAAAGAGATTTTAAAAATGTAAAACAATGCTAATATTCTCCCTTATTTTCTTTTTGTTTTGTAACATAGATTTTCATAAAATAAAATGTTTATGCTAAGATATGAGTTTATAATACTTATTTTAAATAAATACATATTTTTTAAACATAAAATATAGTAAGTATCAAAAGATAAAATTTAAATAAGCAAACTCTTTGGGGTCCTCAATAAAATTTTTGAGTATAAAAAGCCATAGAGACAGAAGTTTGAGAACCACTGTCACAGAATCTGCTATGGAAATGTTTCAGAGGTTCAAACAAAACACTAGAGAAGCTACTTGGCATTTTATCAGGCATGCCTAGGCATTAACTTTTCCTTCATTCTCACAGCCTCCTTATAAAGTAGCTCTCACCACCTCCATTTTCAGATAAGAAAACAGAAGTGTATAGACATTAAATAGTTGTGAAACATACCCCAACAAAACTGTGGCCTATTCTCTTAGCATGTGGAAAGCATGTGTGGCCTAGCGGAATTTTTCAAGTAAATCTACTGTGATTCTTGTGTTTACTAAGTACTCTTAAGAGTGGTAACATAAACTTTCATAAAGTAATGTATTTAGGTTCGGAGTGACAATTTAAAACTAGCAAGACAGATGGTGATCTGATTTTTGGAGCAGAATGGTATTTAATGTGTTGGCATAATATAGGAAAGGTCACTTATGTGCTTTCAAATATGCAGAGCCCTTTCTTTAATTTTACAACTTCTTTTTCTTTTTCTCTTTGCTTTTCCCCAAGTCAATTAAAATGCAAACAGGAGATTTGATAAGGGGCAGCAAGACAAGTGAGGCATGGGATAGCACTAAAATATGACTGCCTAATGTATGCGGAGTAATAGGAATAATTGGATTTTTAAAGTCTGAGCATTGCCTGCTTTACCCTTTATCTCCCATTAAATCGATTGGTGCCTTGCTCTTTTTATATCTAAAATGTTAACCTTTTTGAATTTTTAATAACTAAAACTTTGTAACAATTTTATTAAAATGTGAGGTTGTGTTAAATTTGCCATTTGGCTCTTATAAATCTTTTTTACTTATCTGAAATAATGGCTTTTAATGCTTGATGAAGTTTGTATTTGTTAATCTATAAAATAATAATTGTAAAAATGACCTTATAATTTAACATTATCCTAATCACATTTTTATATTCTCTGTGCCTACGTCAGGTGCCAATACAGAATTTTCATTATCTGCCCCTTTCTCTTCAACATAATACCTACAACAAATGAAGAATAAGTTCAAAACTATACTTAATGTTCTTAAATATTAACCATAGTTAAATGTTCAAAACAGTTAAAATTTTAAATATGCCTTTCTGCCTTCTACTATTAACATGAAGTTATAAAATCAGCTGAGAATTCAATTAACGTACCTTATAAAGGTGATAAAATATTACAATTTTTACTCCAAATGTAGAAAACACATTGCATTACAAAAGTATACTGTGCTCCAGAATTTCTTTTTGAGAATCACAGAAATCCTTCAAAGATTTTGAATGAAAGAACCCAAATGTCTCCCAAATTACAGTTCTAACATTTTTCATTCACTATAGGAGAGTTGTTTATGCATTTTGCCAATATCTAAAATTTTACACATAAAAAACAGTGCTCATAATCTTCATCCCAATCAATACCCATTCCTAAAATGCTTCTTTTTTATTGCAACCCTGTAAATCAGAACCCTCATCACCTACTGGCAGCATTATTTCCTCAGTCTGTATTTTGCTTCCCTCCCAACCCTGCTTTTCAATTTCTTCTTACCTCCATTAAACCTAATATCCTAAACAGTTTCATCATGTCACTATCATGCTCAAGCATCTTTACCACTTCACTATTTTAGTCTTTTATATCATTTTAATAACTTCTATCTACTGTTAAGGCTAACACCTAAATATATCCAACCTTCTCTCATTATTTTACCAATTTAAAACTGAGCTAATTTTATTGTCCTAAGGCATGAATTTCCAATTCCTGCCTCTAAGACTTTTCATGCAATTGCTTCTGTCTGGAATGGCCTTTCCCTAACTTTTTGCAATTGGTATCTATTAGGCCTTTTCAAAGATAACTTGCATCTTCAATTTTAATTGTAGAACCGGGGTCAGGTTTTCTTGGTAACTAAGCCAGGAAAAAGTATGAATGGATTAGGATCTAGACTGAATCATGACAAAGGTGGGATTTAAGCCAAAATGAAGGTAGAGGTCAGAACTGTTTGACAATATAGACAGATTAAGCATATAGTAATGGCTGACGGACAAGTGGATTGCAGCAGGCAAAAGGAACAGAGATCAAAAAACAGTCCACACGTAGGCTCAGGAAGAGAGCAATAGCATTATCATTGCAACTTCATGACAAAGAGTTACAAAGAAAGCTGGTTGTTTGGCAGGAGTTCACACTCATTCATTGTCATTTATTTTTTTCAGTATTTCAACTGTCAAATAAAAAGCAAATCCAGACTTAGTATGGAGAGACTTTATTTGAAAGTCTGTGGCAAGAGACTTCTTCCAAGGCTGAGGAAAGGGAGAAGAATGTGACCATAAGATCTACAGACTTCTGAAGAAAGGAGTAAACAAAGTTAGAAAGAAGCAGGTGTGGGGAAGAAGGATGAAAGGGTGGTGTGACAGGATAGTAGGTGGAGGATGTCTTATCCTGAGGACAGTCTATTCTCCTCTTAGGAAGGGCTGGACTCTGGCTCTGGCCAGAGGTGAGCCAAGGTTCAGGGGTCTGGAGGAAGGACAAAAGCTTAACCAAAGTTTGGTTAACAGTCATTTTGTTCCAATTGGTCAGTGGGGACAAGCAGCTCAGTTAATAATTTCTGAAGCAAAGAATGGTAACTTGGAGGGTCTGTGTGGCCTTGCCAAAGGTAAACAAAAGAGATATCCATGAGTCTTACCTAAGTCATATGGGGAAAGGTGGTTCTTTGCAATAAGTCTTTTTCTGGAACACAAAATGGTGACAGAATTTCTTACCCTTCAGATAAAATTCAACATTGTTATCATTAACACTTGTTAAATACTTTCTATAGTCCAATCATTGTATTAGATATTAGAGATACAGAGATAAATTTTTAAAAGGCAGATTTGCCATAAAGGCAATGAATCTTAAGCTCTGGGGACCCTCAATTGCACAGGTTGCTATGAGAGACTATAGATGCAAAGTGTTCTAGAGGGTAGGGAAAGTCAGGTTACTATTAGGAAATATTTCTATGTAAGCATATCTGGTAAATTGACTAACGGAGGTCTTAGGAAAAAAAGGAGTCTGAATCTTTAAAGTTCTAGGCATTTGTTATGATTTCTTTCTTAACTCAAAATAAATATACTTAATGTCATATTAATATTAGTGATTTTATATTAGTTTTATGAAGAGGACATTCCAGATTGTATAAACTTCAGGACCCACAAAATTTACATATGCCTAAGTAAAAAGATATGGCCTTCGAGTACCTCATGGGAAATGGGTAAGAAACCCACTGACATTTATAAGATAGAATATGCATTAATGGATAGGCAAATCAGAGAGGAGACAAACCTACAGGCCTGGAAGTGGGAGTGTCACTGAGGAATAGGAATTAAGGGAAGTTTTTCGATGGTATAAGAAGTAATATGTCAAAGAAAATATGGAAAGTTGGGAAGAGTATTTTAGGCAGAGTGAATAGCATGTATGAATGAAATGAAGATATAAAGAATTTTTTTCCATAGAATAAAAAAAATGATATGGTTAGGCATAGGACACATGTAAGGGAATAGCAGGAATTTAGCTTTGAGAGAGGAGAATGAGTTCTATCGCAAAAGCCATTGTAAGTAGAGTTTAACGTTACCCGTAAAGTAATGGGGCTCTAAAAAAAACAAGATTCCTTTTTAAAATTCAAATCTATGAAGAGATCACATTCACTTACCAGTTTTACTCCTAATAGACTCTTTCTGGGCCATAAAGGCCAGGACCTGTTAAGATTGCTCCAACTCTAAGGAAGAGGTAGTACCCTCGCCTACTTAGGACCTCCTCCTGCCTATTTTGAGGAGATAATAGTATATCCACTGAAAAGAATTGATTTTTTGAGTTATCAGACAAGTTATTTTTCTGAACACCAGTGATTCTCAACTAGACTCAATACTTCTTTCAACACACACATTCCAGCGGGTCAGCTGTCAAAATCTGGAGATATTTTTGGTTGTCACTCTGGAGTGGCACTATTGGCTTTTTAGTGGATAGAGGCCCGGAATGCTGTTAAACATCATACAATGCACAGGACAGTTCCTGTATATTGAATATTCAACTCAAAATGACAATAATTGTGTTTTAGTTGAGACACCTGCCATTAAACCTCTTTGCTCCCTTGGGTTTGGGGAAGAATTCTGGCAGCTGGTCTCTGATGTTAGGTCTGCGTCAATCAATGTTCCTTGGTCCCTGGTTCCCAGTGTCAGGAATGAATACTGGTATCAAGTAGAACTCATGACAGAGCAATCCTAAATACAAAGCAGTCCCATACACAGTGTTTATTGCAAAGTAAAAGTATACCTCAGAGGGAGAGACAGGTCATTCTCCACAAGTGGAGAAGACCCTGAAGTCTTAGCATACTGTCTTCTATATGCTCACTAATTTGTCCTGCCTCTCTCCTGGGTGGGATTGGTTGCCTTTTCCAGCCATTGAGTGATTGACAAGTTGGGGTTATATAACAGGTTACATATGCATGCCTTTCTATGCATGCCTCTTCCCAGTTTCCTTTCTATGCATGCCTCTTCCCAGAATCCTTCACAGAAAACTTACTGGGGTTGGGGGGTTCAAAACCATAATGCTAATTAGATGATAATGAGTGCCAGGTCAGTTAAGGTCACTAGGAACTCCTCATTGCACAAGCTCCCTCCAAGAAAAAGTCTTGGTCCCAAATATCTAATACTGCAGTTTCTTTTCTGCATTCTGATTGGTTCCCACTCTCTACCTTTAGCCACTTGCTCTACCTGCCTTGTCACCTGTTTTTCCTCCACCTAGACATAACATTGACACAGTTCCCTGCCTGTTGATGTTTCCTTATGTTGTTACAGGGGTGGTTTTATGTGCTCAATGTGTACGGAGCTCTGTGAAGTCATCATCTTTGCTTGGAATTCAAGAGTAAGTGGCAGCTTCAAGTGAACATTTAAATAAACAAATTCAGGGGTGGGGATAAGTGGATCTGAGTCTGCTTTAAGATTGCATAGGGATTAAAGTTATTAGTACAGAATGTGGTTCATACATTATTTGCTTAGTGTATGAGAGACAGAAACTCAGAAAAATCAATTTTGAAAGATTAGAATTTCCTTCACAACTCTGAAATGATCTGCAAATCTGGAAGGGTAAGAGAAAGGTCACGAAGGGTAAGAAGCAGCTGAGGCTGAGTTGTTCAGGCAGCAGATGAGAGGAATACACAATCACACAGTGAACAAAGTACTCACTAGGGGAGGTAAAGGTCTTTGATTATATTGACAATAACGGTGGCCCATGGTGCATCCGGAGGTGGGATGGTGGAAAATCCATGTTGTATGGAGTTCCAAGTGACAGAAATCATATTCAAACTAACTAAAGAGAAAAGGAAGACTTTTCTTTTTGTTTACCTAATCAAGGGCTGAAAAAGGGAAAGGGTAGAGCTAACTGGGATGAGTCTAGGAACAAAAGTTCTACCAGTTCTCACCCTCAGCTTGGTAGCTTCAGTCTGTCCTTCTGCAGCCTGACTTTATCCATATAGTGGGATCTAATTCATTATACAAATAGCGATCCTCAGCTATGTGCACATACAGGGCACAACCAGTAAATAAGACAAAAAAGTTCCCTGCCCTTACTGAGCTCCCCTTTTATAAGTGTCAAACAATGAACATGTAATGAATATACAAGGCAGTGCTAAGTGCTGTGAACTAAAAAAGCAGGAACAGAGCACAGAGGTTGATGGGGAGTGGCAGGTGATGGGAGGGAGGAATTATTTTCATTTGGAGGTCAAGAAAGTTACCTCTGAGGAGGTGATATTTGAGTTAAACTTGAAAAAAAATAAGGGAAGGAGTCATTTGTAAGTCTGGGTGATGAGCAGTTCAGGCAAAGGAAAGAGCAAAAACAAACACAGGGAAAACTTGCCATGTTCAAGGAACAGCAAGGCTAGAATCAAGAGAGTGAGTGAGGAATTGGTGGATGAATTTAGGGAGACATGCAAGAGGTAAGCCAAGTAGGGGCTTGTCAGGCCACAGAAGTGTGGATACTATTCTAAATGCAATGTCATTTCATTGGAGAATTTTGAGCTAACAAATTACATGATTTGTTTTATATTTTAAAAATAAATTTGTGGACAAAAATGGCTTTTAATAAGACAAGAATGGAGCAGAAAGACAATTAGTCACCATGTGGCACAGTTGCCCAAAACTAGAGTGGTAAATTGAAGGCCTGGAGAAGTGAGCAGATTTGGGGTGTACTGCAAAAGGAAGCCAATAGGACTTGCTGATGGACTGAATTAAGGGTATAAAGAAAGAGATTCATACTCTGATCTTGGAGGGGGAATAATAGTGCCATTTTATGGACAAGGAAAACTGGGATAGCATAGGGTTATTTTACAATTTGCTGGCCATGGCCAGAAAAATCCTTGGTAATGATTGATTGGTCAAAGCCTGGTCTACTCCTTGGACCACTAGAGAGATAGGAGACTGTGCCATTCCCAGTCCTGGTCGCTGGCCCCCACTGTGGTCAGGGAGCTGGACTTTATTACCACAAGAAGAGAATGAAGAAATGCTAGAGGGACACAGCATTTCCATTGAATTGCTTACAAGCTGTCTTTTCCAAAATAAGTAGAACCTCTCGGAGGTCAGTGTCCTGGGGAATAGGCCCATAACTGTATTAGTCATCTATCATTCTTGGACAACTTAGATTATTTCACTTCATTCTCAAAAAACTCCTTTGAAGTTAGCATTATTTTCCTCAAGGGCAGTTGTACACAAATGCTAGTTTGTGGACTGATACTGATCTGGCCACTTCAGAAGTACTTGAGAACCATCTTATTAATAAAAAATGTCAACAATAACAAAACAAAAACCAAAATACATTTTGATTCAGAAAGTTAGAGTGGGCCTCAGAATTTTTTTAGTGCTCCCCTGGTGATTCTAAGATATAGTCAAAATGATCTAGACTAATAAATTCAAATGTAGGTTTTTTTGCCTCTTTGTTAAAAACAATTATTTCCAGATTAAAGTTAGTACATGGTAACTGTGGGAAAAATGGAATATTCATGAGAGTCAAAAATAAAATAAAATAAGTTACTTGCAATATTATCATCTATATAGTCATTATCAACTTTAAGAATGATATGACAACACATAAAGTTTGTTGCCTTTGTTCATCACTTAAATATATTATGACATCTTTTTGTTGTCAAATATTCTCCATCAATATGATTTTAAAAAGTCACATAGTGCTTTTATTATATGAATGTCATAACATATCCATATATATGTATACATATAAACATACACATATACACATATATTTTTCCAGTTTTAAATTGTGGAGCTTTTGGTTATCTTATTATTATAAATAATTACCATCCTACATATAACCTTGTACTCTAGTTGTTTATTTCCTTTAAAAAATTCAACAGAATTCCTGTGTCAAAGGATTACATGTTTCTAAGGCTTTTGATATTTACTGGTTCCCATCCACCAAAGATAGATTATCTTAAAATATTCACTAGCAGTGGACAAAAGTACTCACTTCTCTATAGAAACAGGGTATCATTATTATTGAAAAGCCTTTTGTGATTTGATTGGGACTTACTTTTTAACATCAAAATTGAAATTTTCTATCTACACACTGCTCATTTGTGTTCTTCTCTGTGACCTATTTGTCTATTGTCCCATTTTTCTATTGTATGTTTCTTTCTTATTGACTTATAAGAGTTCTTTATAGATTGAAAATATTTACCTTCTTTTATAATAAGGATTGTCACTGTTTCTGTTATAAGTAACAAATACTTTTTCTCATAGCAGCGTTTGCTTTTAATTTTAGTTTTATTGTATTGTTTCAAATGCTTTTATTTTTAATTATCTGTAAATATGTTACTTTTTAAATGTCTATCCTAATGTTTTATAGAATAAAAACAGAAAACAATGATTATTATACCTTACTTTCATCTAAATATCTGGAGACTTTATTTATTACATTTAGGTCTTGAATCCATTTGTAATTCATTTGTTACATGGTATAAGGTAAGAATTCATCACTACTACAACCAACATCTTTGCCACTATAGAGGGACAATAAAATGTCTGCAAATTATTTACTGAATAAGCCTTCCTTTGGCCAATTATTTACAATGCTTACAAGTTATATTTTTCATTCACACATAAAAATATTAACCTTTATTCAAACATATTACCAAATATAGTTGACCCTTCAACAGTGCAGGGACTAGGTGTACTGAACCCCCATGCAATGGAAAAATCCATGCATACCTTTTGATTTCCCCACACTTAATTATTGACAGCTTACTGTTGACTGTAAGCCTAATCAATAACATAAACAGTCAATTAACACACAAATGTACTAGTATCTACATATATTTTATGCATTCTTTACATATATTTTTATTAATTTTTCTTGGGTATTTCTAGACTATGTGGTTCATCTATGATTTTTTTCAAATTGTAAATCTCCAAAAATTTTTCCAATGTTTTTGTTGGCAAAAAGTGGACCCAAGTAGTTCAAAACTGTGTTGTTCAAGGGTTAACTGTACTCAAAATTATCATGAGGATTTGAAAATACAATCTTTCATGCATACTTCAAAAACATTTTTCTTGAGGATATTGACTGAGAGGCATGACACTTCCCCTCCTCTCTTTCTTACCCTCTAACCCTGTACTGGATTTTCAATTGATACAAATCATAGCTGACTCAAGCTGATCAAGCAGGTTGAAAAAAATACAGCAGGTTGTATTGATTTCAGATGATGATCTTGTTCAACATCTGCTATTTGTTGAAACATTAGATTCTCCATTTTTCTTTTTTAATTTTATTAATGTATGATTGACAAATTGCATATATTTACAGTGTACAATGTGATCTTTTAATATATTTATACATTATAAAATGATTAAGGTCTTGTGGAAAATACTGTAGATGGGTTTTAGAAAATTTTTTGTGGTTATCTTCATTTCCAGAAATAAATAAGCAAACTTTACTGGAGTGTGGGTCCTTGCTGTGAAATTAATCAATCACGTAATCTTATTGACTATGGAAGGTTGCAGGTTAGATAGCCTTACTTAGGCTCAATACAAGGTGGAAGTGCTAAGGTTTCTGGGCAAAGCCGAAACATCATTGGTATGAGCATCAGTACCAGTGTGGTAAGAAGACCAGGTCAGCTGCAAGGACATATCCCTTTCCATGCTCCAAAATACTCTTTCAAGGTATTGAAGAGCGAGAGAGAAACCTTGTGGCTTTTTTCATGAGTGAGTATGCTTTTTAAAAACAGTTTTCTCCAGCTAGTGAGTGGAAGAGTTGGGATTTAGATTTAGACATTTTAGCCCCAGAAGCAATGCTCTTACCTATTATATTATTCCACTATAGACAATATTTTGATGGGACCATTACACAAAATAAAGTCTCCAATTGAAACAGTTTGAAAAAGATTCAACACTCAGTGCCTTTACTTTGAGTATGTTTATAAAGAAAAGCTAAGCATGAGAAATAAGGTTCCTCAAGGAAATTAAAATCATCTTTTTGGAGCTGACATTTGAAAAGAACAGCTGAAAGCATATATATTAATCAGCCTCGCTTGTAAAGGAATAGTACCCATTGCTTAATGACCAAAAATGGAAAATTTGGAATTAGAAATCATTGTACATCTTCACTGAGTACACATTTAAGTAAAGTAAATTATCAATTTAATTGGTGGAGGAGGTAATGGAATGAGGAGAAGAACAGGGAAGGAAGGGAACAGTCAATAAATCTTTTGCTGTTTTGGTAAGTTTCACATAAACAAATCTAGTCATGAATTGCTGAAGAACAAACATCTGAACTGAGTGGACCCTATCTGACAATGAGAATCAGCATTCGAGTACCCAGTGTGGGCAAAATACCTCTTACAAAATTCTGATTTGAAGGTAATATTTAGGTCTGGGGGTGCAACAGACTAACGATAGGTCCAAGAAGCAGAATGTTCTCACTGAAGGATTGTTTCAGTAACTCTAAGGGGAATTTCTTTGAGATTCCCATGTTCTATTATATTATAATCCACTTTAATGAGGTTGAGATCTAACCTTTGTCAATGGTTTATCTGACTTAGATCTTTATACATTTTCTAAGCTTCATTTTTTAATATCAATATCTCAATATTATATATGGAAAATGCTCACCATCACTAACCATTAGGGAAATGCAAATCCAAATGACATGAGGTATCATCTTGCCCCTGTTAAAATGTCTATTACATATATATAAAAAAATAACATATGCTGACAGAGATGTGGGGAAATGAGAACTCTCATACAGTGTTGGTGGAAATGTAAATTAGTACAGTCATTACAGAAAACCGTATCTAGGGTCCTCAAAAAACTTAAAAATAAATCTACCACATGAGATTCAGCATTCCTACTGCTGGATGTATATCCAAAATAGTGGAAATCAATACACTGAAGAGATATCTGCACTCCCATGTCTATAGCAGCACTATTCACAACAGTCAAGATACGGAATCAGCCTAAGTTTTCATCAGTGGAAGAATGGATAAAGGAAATGTGGTATATATACAACATATATACACAGTGGGATATTATTAAGCCATAAAAGAGAATTAAATCCTGTCATTTGCAGAAACATGGATGAGCCTGGTGGATATTATGTTAAGTGAAATAAACCAGACATAGAAAGACAAATATTACATTTTCTCACTCATATATTGAGCTAAAGAAGTTGATCCATGGAAGTAGAATGATGGTCCCAGAGGCTGGGAAGGAGACGGAGGAGGGGGAGATGAGAGAGGTTGGTAAGTGAGTACAAAAATAGAGTTAGATAGGAAAAATAAATTCTAGTGTTCAATAGCATAGTAAGGTGACTATAGTTATAAATAATTTGCTGTATACTTCAAAATAACTAGAAGAGAAGATTTGGAATGTTCTCAATGCAAAAATATGATAAATGTTTGAGGTGATAGATACTTCAATTACCCTGATTTGATCATTACACATTGTATGCATGTAGCAACATATCACATGTACCCCATAAATATGTCCAATTATTAGATATCAATAAAAAACTCTCAATAGCTCTAAAAAATGGTAGCATATATACTCTTATTTAGCATATTTTGATATATTATTTTTATTTGTGGGTTTTATATCCTCAACTAAAGTATAAATGTCTTCAGGTGAGATCCACTTCTAACTTTTTTAAATAGCCAAGTTAGTGGGCAAGTAATATTTCTGTAGTTTAAAATTATGTTTTTATGAATAAAAGTTACTTAATATATAAATATAAAGTTAAAAATATGAAATTAGTATGTTTATCAGGTTTTTATGGTTTTCAACCCCAACATTAATAAAAATGACAGGACATCAAGTAAAATATATTATCAACTTAAATGTTTTAAATAACTCTTAGAAATGTCTCAGAACCAGGAAATTAAATAAATATATCATTGAAAATAATATGGAAGTTTATTTTTAGTTGGACAAATCTAATTATTTTCAGCATTACATAATTATGTTCATCTTCAATAATGAATCTATCATATATACAGGAAAATGAAAATAGTGTTTTTCATTTAGTATGAATGCATCATCTTTGTTGACAGCACAAAAGAGAATAATTTAAATTGCCAGAACTAAAAACCTGTTTTGATATTCTACACTGACTTCACGTGGTGGGAGATTTAAAAAAATAGAATGTTAGAATATTTTTTGTACCAAAGAGAAGGCAATTCTCTCAGGGCTGTTCCACAGGATCATGTTCTTTATTTAACAGCTGAGCAGATACCCTAAAAACCTCTATGATGCTTTCTACAGCGGCATCAATAAAAAAATCAAAAGAGAATATTTATTTCCTTTGCTTTACTATTAACATTTGAATGTGTTTGTTTGGATACTGATGATTTGGCCATACATTAATGTATCCTAGATGAAATTCTCTGTCTTTTTGCCCCTTAAAGATCTAGATAGGATTAGCTCAAATCCAACTGTCGTATTTTGAGGAAAGTACAATGTCCTTCTTAGAACCGGTTCTAATTCCTACTAGTGCATATGTCCTCATGATCACCTCTGACTCCTGCTGCCTACTTCCACAGAATTCTCAGGCTTCGGTCTTTCTCTGTCAAGGGTCCTTTACCTCTGTCCTGAGAGTGAACATAGTGAGACTTCATCCCTTCTCCATTATATTTTTTAAATATTCATCCAAGGCCTTTTCTGATGTTAACAGCTTTTACCTTACTGAAGGTTTTATATTCTAGGAATGCAAATGAATTGAAATTAAATATTAGTCATTTATGTTCTTAAAATCCATCAGCAACCCTGTCAAGCTGTTCAAATATCTTTCCTTACCCTTCTCTTATTTCCACAGACAATTTTGTTTTCAATCTAAATATAGATACATCATAAAGCAACCATCAAGTTAAATGTCTTTGAGTTGTAAAATTATTTTTAAAGTTAAACTCTTTTTTTTCTAAATGACTGATTTAGTAGTGTAATGACTCCCCTCCCGCCAAAAAAAACAGATTAAATGTATCATAAGAAATGTGATATTTTGACATGACAGTTCAGGTAACAACATACTCAATTTACTTGACCCAAAAGTTTATTGTGAGAGAATATCATATAAACTATTCTAGAATTTTGGTTGGTGTTGTATAAATAAAATGCAGCCTATCACACACTGTAGAGGGCATGCTGAAGGTACCTAACTAGTACATGTCCTTAGTAGCATAACAGTTAACAGTATGAAAATAGATGCTTCTAAAGATATGAAAAGTTTGCTCTTTTTAGAAGCTTTAACCATTCTTCTTATACCATTACTTATTCTTTCCAACAGCTATCTTCATAAATATAAATTCTAGACCACATGTAGGTCCATCTTGTCATACACTGTGCATAACTGAGATCTGCATTCATTCACACAGAAGCATAGAGGAGAGTGCAGGTGTCTTTCATGCATTAGAGCTATAGAGAAATGCCTAGTTGGATTGGAATACATCATAGTTTTCCCCATTAAAATGAAAAAAATTATTATAAACATTTAACCTAGCTAGCAGCTAGACATTTTTTTCTTGCCCTGCCAACCGAGTAAACTAAAAAGTAAATTTTAAGGAACT